>APFE031381911.1:1816-29227 GCA_000404065.3 Pinus taeda | reverse complement strand
TTTTCTTTATGAGCAAGGCACACAACCTCTTCAGAAGATTCAGGGGTTGTCTTCTTCCCAAAAGATTTCTCTCTTTCAACAAAATTTTCAACAAGAGAGTCAAAGGTAATATCCTTGAGATTCCCATTTGCTTGCAAAGACTCAAGATAATTGGAGTAAGTAGAATAAAGTGCCTTGAGAAAAGCGATAAGAGGAATATCCAATTCAACCTTAGTGGATTTGATATCATGCATTATAGATTTTACTTCAGATGCAAGAGCAAGAGGATAATTATTTTGCAGTTCAAGAGTGAAGAGTTTAATCATGAGTTGAACAACTTCAAGTGCAGAATGTGAGTCATAGAGTTCTTTAAGCTTTTGTAAGGCTTCAAAGGCAGTTGAATATGACGAAATATGGCGACTCACCTCTTCATTTACAAATGTTGCGATTAATGCATAAGCTTTGTTGTTCTTGTTTTCCCAAATGGCGAGCTCTTTGTCTGAGGTAAGCTATACTCGTTCATTGCCTCCGTCTCTGACACACACTCCTTTCCACAACTCATTAAAAATGAGGGTGTGTTTTATCATCCAGGACCGTTCACGATAGTTCTTCTTACCAGTGAGAACTATTCCCACCATGGATATGATTGAATGCATTCTGTAAAAATTACTTCTACTGATAGAAAAATACTTCTGCTGGGAAAATGTGCATAAAAAATAATACAGCCTTATTCTTCCTTCTTGAATTAATATACAAAGATCAAAACCATATTCTATGCATATAGAATATCACCATTTTATTTTTTTTGCATTACAATATGGTTGCAATTCAAGAGAAATAGTATCAACTGCTCAAAAGCGAATCAAAAATCTGATGCAAATCCGAATTTGCCAAACACTTGGACAAAAATATAAATCGCTATGCTTTATACCTTGACTGCATACTTTCTCATTGGAAAAATACATCTCTTTCCTTTTCTGTCTCTCAGTCTTCAATGATGCTTGATGCTTGGTAAGGCGTCACGTGATAATTAAATAAGTGTTCAAACTCAGCTTCTGGCAAGTCTTGAAGGGAGCGGCATATATCCCACTTCTGAATGTGGATGGATTCCATAAGTAGCAGTCATTGTCCACAAGCCAAAAACTTAGGCAAGCGCTAAAAATACCTGGAGCATATACAATCAACAAGCATATATATAATATACGTGAAACATCGTTTATATCAATGTTTACCAACGTTTATACCAGTGTTTTCATAAATGGACCCTCATAATCGACCCCTGTAGTGTATACATTCAACAGCGTATATATAATATACATGAAACATTGTTTATATCAGCGTTTACCAGCATTTATATCAACGTTTTCATAAATGAATTGAACCTGGAGCATTGTTATACTAGCGTGGAGGGAGGTCGTTCTTATTGATGAAATTCAGGTGATGAATAAAGCAACACCTTGTGGCATACAGACACACTCCCGTCGCCATAAACGCTCAGACGTATTTTACATGGAAAAAAGCAATCGCAACATTATTCAAATAGTTCAATGTCTCACTGCACCAGCGTTTGTGGGTTCGTCTTCCACTATGATCACCACGTTCTTCACAATGGCTCACTGCACCAACGTTCTTCAGAAACGCTCATCGCACCAGCATTCTTCACAAATGCTGCTATACTCAACGACTTCTGAATTTAGAGAAAAGTAGATAGACTGCACAGTAGACAAAGAGGACAGAGAGCTCAGTAGGTAGACTCCAGAGGGACAGAGGACAGGGAGCTGGCTTTAATACCATGTCAGACCAGGCAGTAACTCCTCAACCAAAAATTGATTCATGTTTATTCCTTTAGGCAGGTCTTCATTAAATACATGAGGGAGAGACTGTTCAGTTCATCTCCCGATGACTGTTCATATTATTTATTTATCTATTTACAATATATTCACCCAATCATGAGGATTAAGTGTCAACAAATTGGTTAGTTAGGTTATGGTGTAAGTTTAGCATTTCATGTTGTTTTCTTCATTATTGCAGTAGAGTAGCTCTCTCTTAGAATAGGTTTTCTCTTCTTCCATCAAATAATTAAGCTTCTTCTGACCCTATAGAAGTTTGGCTTGGAACCCCTGGGGTCTCTTGCCAGACAAATAGTGACAACAGGCAGGACCTCACTTCTACTTGTGCATATAGCACTGTCACCTCCAAGTTTGTACGAACTCGGGTTCATAAGTAAAGCTGGTAGCCCTGGGAGTTGCAACATTATTGTTGCAATACCTAGGCTCACCAATATAAATATATAATCTAATGTTACTATACTCACTTCTACAGAATGAGATTACATCTTTCCCTGCTAAGCTATATTTTACTAAAGGTTGATTGGACTTATCTACAATGCATAAATATATGTTAAATTAAATGTGGCTTATGTTAACCCACCATATACTTCCCTATAGGCTTTGTTAGTATTTTTCTTGTTTATAATTTGCATAATTGTTTAGGACTTGAGCTATAACCTATGTTTTACTTTCAACTTATGAGTTCATTCGACACATGCTTCGGCTTTACTTGGTTTGTTATAAGGTTTTCTTCTCATCATTTCATGGTGTTCAAATATTAATCATCACACATTAAGGTTTATTTCTAATATGGGTCTGTTGAACCCTCCAGAAGTTCATGTTGGCACTTTGGTTGTCACATCAAACATAACTAATCTCATTGCGGCAAGTGCGGTGTCTGTGATCTAGTGTGTTGAATTTAGGGTTTACACGTTGACGGTGGGGAAGCTAGGTAAGCCGTTATGGAAACTACTCTACCCCCATCTTACTCCCGGTGTTCAATTTTCATTATCACTTTTGTTGTCGGCGCTTTGCAATTCTTCATTTTCTACCCTCATGTTTTCTCCACCAGTTCCCGTCATCGGATCTCTGAAAACACCTTTTTAGGCATAGGTATGATAAATAAATAAACCCTTATTTCCATTATCAAATGTGTTGCAAGGATTTGTTTGTCAGTTGCTTAATTAACAATTTTTGTTTGGCTTCTAATTGTTCATAACTTCTTCTTGTTGCAGGTTGTAACTGCCCACCTCTGAGGTCATATGAGAATTATTGGTGTCTTTCACCCACTCTCCATCTCACAGTATTAAAGGGATTTGTATTCATATTCGGTCGTAAGTATTATTAGTTGCTTATGCACATTAAGAGTAATATGCGTAGTCTCTTCCCCTTTTGCATGGGATATTATCAGAGTTAATATGGTTATAATGTAAGGATTTCCTTGTTTTCACAGGGTATTGGAGTCATGGCATTTCCAAACCCTCACGTCATGTAAAGTCCAATCCTTTATCTATATTTGTTATTATTATTTTTGTGCTAGTGAAACTTATGTTAACTAACACTCTTTGGTCATTATCCTCGCAGGTAGTAATTTGTAGCCCTTTGGTAGCGGTATGGGCTTGGGAAGCATTATTATGGGTCTTCAATCAATCTCCAGGTTCCTTATTGTTCCTTTAATGTAATTCTTTTTCCAAGAATTCTAAGCTTTGAAAACATACTCTAGGTGTGAAGACTTATATCTCAGGGTTAAGAACATGTTATCACTACGACAACACCCTCCAAAATTTTGCCTACACTCAAATTTTGGAGCCTACTAGGGATATTTTGATCGGTCATTCTGTAGTCACTTCTTGGTCGGTGATTCTTTGTTAAGATTTTTGGTTCTCTTATTGGATTTCAAGTGTCAAAATCACTCGCTCACACATGCTCAACCCGTAATGAATTCATGAGCACATTCTTTCACGCAAGCTTGAACAAGCCTCACGTGGTTCGACAAGACAGTGACTACGCCATGCTCAACCCATGTCGACAATTAGTGCGCATGTTCATTGACAACATCTCACTTTTGGATGCGTTTGTACTTCTATTTTGATGAGTTTCTCAATTTGTCCTTTTGCGCACCTTCGTTTTTGCGAGGGTCCTTTTCATGTTTTGGACTATCGCTTTTGCTTGCTTTCACTTTAATTAGTATCGTTCTCATGTTATCTTCACTCTGGCATGTGTCCCTCTCACATGTTTTTATTTGTCCTAGGGGAATTTTCGCTTATAGGAAACTCCCTTTTTGTTTGAAGAATGCGGGGGCCATGTTTCAACTTGCCATGGATTACACTTTTCATGATATCAAACACATCATTCAACCATATTTGGATGACCTCCCTGCTCACTCAAAACATCATACTTATCACCCGACACATCTTTGGGCTATTTTCCTTCGTTATAGGCATTATAATATTCAACTTAACGCACAAAAATGTGTGTGTTTATGTCAGTTCGGGTCAACTCTTAGGTTTTGTTATTTTGAAACAAGGAATTTATATAGATCTATTGACAGTACAGGCAATTGTTGATATGCCTCCACCTTCTTCATTAGTTCAGCTTCAACAACTTCAAGGGAAATCTAACTTCCTACGAAGGTTTGTCCCTAACTACATTGAATTGACCAAAGGATTCACTCGCTTACTGAAAAAATGGGTTCCCTTCCATTGGGATGACATAGCTCAAAAATCGTTTGATGCCCTGAAAGATGTATCGATTTGGGCATCTCTTCTATAACCCCCCGACTATTAGCGCGATTACTTCCTGTAATTGTTGCCATTTCTACTATAGTAATGGTATTGGTCCAAGAAGATGATTTAGGGACCGAAAATCCCATTTACTATCTGACTCAGAATCTCAATGATACTTAGATCCGATATTCCCATGTAAAAAAGTTGTCTTTTGCAGTCGTTCAAGTTGTCCAAAGAGTTCACCATTACATCCTGGTTCAGAAGACTATGATTGTTTCAGATTGCAACCCTATAACATACATTTTGTCATGTCAATTGCAGGTGGGAAAGTACTTGAAATGGATCGTTATCTTAAAAGAATTTGACCTAGAGTTCATCAAATCCAAGCCGAAGAAATCCCAGTTTTCGCGAAACTAATGTTCGATCTCCCTTTCTCTGATTCAGAATCTACATCTAAATATTATATTCCGGACGAGTCATTGTTTCTGATCTCATCATCTAACCGTGGTATGGAGATTTCTTGATTCATCTCCAGACCTAGACTTTCTGGTCTAATACCTCTCGCTCGGAGTAGGGATGTATTCATTACCAAGCCCAAAATTAAGCTATTATTGACGACACACTTTACCGTCATGGTATCGATACGATCTTACGAAGGCGCCTCATACTTGAGGAGGCTGAGAAAGTCTTAAATGAATGCCACTCAGGGGCATGTGGTGGACATTTATCTAGTTATGCTACCACCTAGAAAATTTTACGTGTTGGTTACTTTTGGCCTACCATATTTCGAGATTGCATCCTCGCTGTCCAGAAGTGTCATGCGTCCCAGATATATGATCGTAAGACCTGTGCTCAGCCTGCTCCGTTGCATCCCATTATCATTGTTGGTCCTTTTACAAAATGGGGTATGGACTTCATGACATGTAACCCTCACTCGGTCGGGGGCATGGTTATATTATTGTTGTTGTTGACTACTTTACTAAGTGGGTCGAGGTTATGCCTACATTTAACAAAACCATCAAAATGGTTGCATACTTCTTTTTCAACCGCATCATCACATGATTTGGTGTTCCACAAGCAATAGTTACAGATCACATAAAACATTTCTGAAATCATATGATGACCGAACTAACTACTAAGCTAAGACTTTTCCATGAAAGTTCCACTCCCTAATATACTCAGGCTAACAAACAAGTTGAAGCCATCAACAAAGATCTTAAGTCGATGCTTCAACGTATGGTAGGGGTCCACAAATCGAACTAGAATTTTCTCATTTACGCTGCTTTGAAGTCATACTGAACCTCAGTCAGGATGACTACCGGATTCACAACCTTCCAGTTGGTGTATGTTCTGGAAGTTATCCTCCCCATTGAATGTGAGATTCCATCATCGAAACTAGTTATTGAACTTCTTCCTACCACTTTCGTAGAGGAGTGTCTTTTACATTTGACTCGTTTAGATTAAACATGGTGTGATGCTACTATAGCTAACGAAGCTCATAAAAGATGCATCAAGGCGCAGTACGACAAGAGTGTCAAGCCTCGTGTCTTCTCGGAAGGAGACCTTGTCCCGTTATATGACCAAGAGTCGGAAAAAATAGGTCCAGGGAAGTTTAAACCCATGTGGTTAGGTCCATACATTGTCAAGCAAGTCCTTGAAAAAGGGGCCTACGAGTTAGTATATCTTGATGGAGTTCCCTTGGCGCAGCCTAGAAATGGGTTGTGCCTCAAAAACTACTATGCTTGATCTCAAGTGTAGTTTTCATTGTGTACATACTATCTATAGGTGTGTTGAGTGTGTTTGTAGTGAGTCTTTTCAGCGTTTCACACAGTTTCTGTTGTTTCCCTTTTACGTTTGTTTGCAGGTGTCTGTATCTCTTAAAACTTTCATCAATTATGCTGATTGTGCCAGTCATAGTACTCAGAACCTATCTTTCGTTGCACAAGTTATCTTTGCTCCAAATGGTGAGTTAGTGAGTCTACAAGGGATTTGTATTGGTTATTCCACCGACAATGTCATTGAGTAGCACAGTGTTTGAGCTATTGTTTGATGTTATTGCACATGGTATCCGTCGTTTAGTCATCAGACTTGAATCACAACTCGTAGTACTACAACTTGTCGGTGTCTATTTAATTAGAAGTCCCACCATCTTACGCATGGTTTTAAGAGTGCACCTTCTAGAAAGAAATTTCAATTTCATACAATATGAAAACATTTTTAGAAATCTATATACATTGACAAATGCCTTAGCTAATCATGTTTTAGATAGACATTTGCAACGAATGTAATTAATTTTCAATTCACATCATGTCATATTGAAAATACAATATAAACCCAAAAACGCCGAAAATATATATATAAGTTTGGTTTTACAAAAATTTGTGCCCGGGACACATATGGCATGCATCGCACATATAAAAAACTACATGCAGGATCTATGTAGACAAAATCAATGGTGCTCATGATAGAATAACACTACACGAGCCATATTGTGCAATAGTCGACCAATACGACTAGGCACTCCTATGGTGTATCGTTTAAGTCACAATGGAAGATGATCGACCACAGTATCATCAATTCCATGTGTCAACCCTTCCATGTGGCGCTCTACCTCTAATAATAACTTTGCTACATCTGAATCTCATAGCATATCCCGTCCCACTGCAGCGACCTGTGTTGGTTCTACAGCGACCTGTGTTGGTTCTACTGCTACTATATCTAGTAAAACCATCTCTTACTTAATAAAGTGAATGGGTCATCTCCTTGTGGCGGATTCACTTTGTCCCTGATGTGTTGCTCTGGATGGAGCCTCCAACATGTGTCTCTTTGGTATCCATCTTTGTTGCAATGATTGCAAAAAATCTTCTTCCTCTAGACCTACTTAACCTTCTTCTTTCCTTGATGTGGAGAAGGCCTTTCATGTCTCATCCTCTTTCTTATTGTCGTTCTCTTCCAGCACTCGGCAACCCCGTGGTTATACAAGCCACAAAAATTACATGGTTTTCTATGCCATCATTTCTGCTCATCATTAACAATATGATTGTAATCAAAATGAACTTTAGAATATTGAGACTTTTTATACCTCTCGTGGTTGTCTTTGGTGCAATCTTGGTGATGATATCTTGCCTTAGTTCTTCCTCTACAATGTGCATTATCATGGGAGGATTGTGATGTGTTCCAATCATCCACTTTCCTTTATGGCTTCAACAATGCCTTGGAAGCTTCTACTACCTTTGAGCACTCTCCTTCAATGTATCCCATTTTGGTGAGGAGTCTTAGATCGGTTCCTGAAATGGGTACCTCAAGGCTTCCAACTGATCTAATAATGAGATTATAGACATTTATTAAGGTATTATAGACTCATGTGCATGGATATGCCTATGTTACTTTTTGTTATGGAAAGATAATATTGTGAAATACACAGACAATGAAGCAGTTAAAGAAACATAACAGACAACACACATAAAACACAACAAGTTTAATATGGAGTTCACCCAAAACTCCTGGGCTATGTCTCCTAGTCCAACCTTCAGTGGTGGCCTCTCTATTATGTCTTCAGAAGCAAAGTTTTACAATAGTGAGCTCAAATTGAGCCTCACACAACAAATACAAAAAAATAAGGCTTTACTTGGATCCCCCAAATCTCTTTTGAGTACACAGACTCTCCTCACTGACTCTCTGTGTCTATTTGATCTTTGTCTCAACACTGCTTGCTCTATTTTCTGTCAATATGTGGCTTTAAAGCCAATCGGCATTGTCTGTTCGTTTCACCTTCTCGGGCTCTCTGGCTTCCCGATCTCTGTCTGCTCAGATCCCCCTCTAACCATTAGCAATCATTTCTAAACGCTTTTAGGGATGGTGGCCACCTGTACTGTAATGGAATGGGTCATCGGGCCTTTGAAATCCTTTGAAATCATTGTTCTTATTTACACAAAGAAATACGTTCAAACACAGGAAAAGTCTGCCAAATATTGTTTATCAGGCTTAAAATATCCATAAATCTGCCTTATACTCCTATCGTGTCCATCTGCATGTCGACATCGCATCTCCATCGTTGATCTGGGAGATCCAAATCCAACCGCTATGGTTCATTTCGGGCGGCCCTTTCGTACGGGGTTTAATCGCCCGATAAGGGTGGTTTTCTCTCTCCTCAGCCTAGACATGTGGCAACCAGTGTATGGGTTGGGGCGGAGCCTAGCCCAAACCACTTACCGCCTTTGGTCCTCCCGAAATCTTGCCTGTTTTGTGATTTCCCTTTATTGGAAAATACATTAAAATATGAAACTCCCGCTTATGTCGGACTTGACATAATATATAAGAGCATTAAGAAATCCTTTTGGGTTTGGTTCATCACATCGGCGCTTTATCCTTTGTATTTTGTTTGATAAACGAAATACGCGAAATACATAGAAACTTGCCGTTGAGTGGATCTCGAATTTTATGAAATATTATTTATGGCCTTGTCGGGTCCGACTATCGCATCACGCATATATATATATATATAATATATATAGATATATATATATATATATATATATATATATAGATATATATATATATATATATATATATATATATATATATATATAATATATATATATATATATAGCCTCGCTCCTCCATGGTTCGCCGACGTGATAGTGTGACACAACGTGGGCCATCGATTTGTGCACTTAATCGATGGTCTTCATTGACCCTGTTGATTGCTGTCATGTATTCCTTGTGATCTCCACCGATAACCTCCCTTTGCCACCGCCAATTGCAATTCGTCGATTGAATCTAGACTGTTGATCAACCGGATTCGACGGCTCCAATTCAAAGTTTCTTTGACCGCTGATAAGCCTGTTTTCACTGTTTTCTTCATATTTTTTCCTCCTGATAGTGTAATCCGACTTTTTGAAAAGTTATTCTCATGCGGTAGTTTCGAGTGTTTGAAGACTTAGAGGTTTTTTCTAGGATCCATTTGGATCACGCCTTCCCACTAAAAATTATTTTGGACCACCAAAAGTTGGTTTTTAAGCATCAATCAAGTGAGGATACTGCTTCCTCACTTGTCCAATCTCTATCCATTTTGCACTGCTTGGTTTTAAACCTTTGAGTCCAATTCTGAGGTACTCGACATCCCCTCTGCACGTAGTTCTTACCTTCCTGTCTAGAACTGTATCTTCCTGCAACTCATTGAGATATTCAGGCAACAGATCATCAATAGAAGGCAACTGACTTTGCTCTTCGGGATCTTCAATCAATGAAGGTTCAAATAGTCTCAAGTTCTCTGCATAAACTACTGAATAGATGTGCATGTAAGCTGGCAAATCAAGGTGAAAAGCATTCTCACCAATTTTCTCAAGTATCTTGAAAGGCCCATACCTTATTGGCTTCAGCTTCTTTCCTTCACCTTGCATTATGTCTTTGTTGATGTACAACCAGACTTGATCACAAAATTGGAAGCTATGCTCAATTCGATGCTTATCATGCCTTGCCTTGTATTTGGCTTGGCTCTTTTCCAGTTGTTCCTGCACTGCCTGGTGAATTTCTTGGATCTGTTCAATGAACTTAGTTGCTTTGTCCATATCATTGTGTCCATCAACTGTTATGTCTTTACTAAAGACAAAACCCAAGGGAGACCTTGGTGTAAAACCAAAACAAGCCTCAAAATGAGATCTTTGTGTAGAAGAATGTTTGGCACGATTGTAAGCATGTTGCACATAACATAAATGTTCATCCCAAAGCTTGGGATGCTTGCTGCAATAGCCCCTGAGCAACTGGATCATTGTCCTGTTGACCACCTCTATTTGGCTATCTAGTTGTGGATGAAAGGTTGTGCTCGTCTTCACTCTAGTGTCCATCAACTCCCACAGACTTGACCAAAACTTCCCAACAAATCGGGAATCTCGATCAGATATAATGGAAGTGGGTAACCCAAAATGCACCTAGACATGCTGAAAGAACAACTTTGTTGTTTGTTCAGCTGTAATCTGTTTGTTACAAGGTATTAATACACATTTTGTTGAACCTGTCCACAATAACATATAAATAGTCATGGCCTTTTCTAAATTTTGGCAATCCCCCAACAAAGTCCATGGAAACACTTTCCCAAGGATGAGAAGGAACTGGTAGTGGAGTGTACAAGCCTAATTTTCTATTGTTAGGCTTTCTTTTAGCACACATGGTACACCTTTTAATACATCTAGAAACAATTTCATGCATTCTTGGCCAATAGCAGAATCTTTGCAGCTGTGCAACTATTTTACTTACACCAAAATAACCTGATATTAGAGAAGTGTGTGCTTCTCGGATTACAGTAACTCTTTTAGTTTGATGAATGCATAACTTTCCCAAATGATACAAGAGTTGGTCCTTAATATGATAATCTAATTCTTCTACTTGTTTGCCATGACTTAAAGTTTCATATACATCTTTAAAATCTACATCTTGAGCATATTATTCAATGTAGCTTTCATGTAGTACTGAATTATGCTTAAGTATAGTAGATGCATTTATGATTAGTCTGGACAACATATCTACAACTTCATTGTGTATGCCTTTGTTATATCTAACGACTAGATGAAACTACTATAGAAAACCGATCCACCTATAGTATCTTGATTGCTGCAACTTAGTTTGTGAGTGTAAATATTGAAGTGGTTGATGATCAGTATGTATAATTGTTTCTTTGCCCAATAGGTAATGTTTCCACTTTTTCACACTCTACACTAATGCATATAGATCTTTATCATATGTGGAATAATTAACTACTTCAGAATTATATGTCTCAGAATGATAACATATGGGTTTACCATGTTGCATCAACATTGCTCCCATGGCATAGTCACTGACATTTGTTTCAATCTCAAATGGTCTTTGAAGATCTGGCAATGCTAGTACTGTGCTGTACTAATCTTTTCTTTCAAGATGTCGAAGGCTTTCTGCTATTTTCCTCCCCACTGAAACACCTTGTTCAATCTTGTTAAACCATGTAAGGGAGCTGCAATCAAGGAAAAGTTAGCAATAAACTTTCTCCAATATTGTGTTGCTCCTAGGAAGCTCCTAACGTCTGTAGTAGATTTGGGTTTAGGCCAGTGCACAATGACTTCAACCTTAGAGGGATCTATCTTCAATTCACCACCCCCTACAATATGACCCGAATAATTCAAAGATGTTTTGCCAAATTCACATCTTGATAATTTAACATAGAGATTTTATTTTTTCAAAACATCTGGAGTCTGCTTTACATGCTTCAAATGTTCTTCGCATGTTTTACTAAAAACAAGAATGTCATCTAAATATAAAATTACAAAATCATCAATAAAAGGTCAGAGTACATCATTCTTAACTCTCATGAAAGTGGTAGAAGCATTAGTTAAGCCAAAAGGCATAACTAGCCATTCATACAGCCCTTGCTTTGTTTTGAAAGCAGTCTTCCATGCATCTTGCTCTGCAACTCTGACCTGATGGTAGCCACTATGCAAGTCCAACTTGGAGAAGTAAACAGCTTCTTTTGACTGATATAATAGATCATCTATGCAAGGAAGAGGATAACTATTCTTGATCGTTATTTTATTTAGTGCTTTGTGATCAATGCACATCCTCCACGAACCATCTTTCTTTCTCACCAACACGATTGGAGATCTGAATGGTGATGTGCTTGGCCTTATGAACCCTTTTTAGAGCAACTCTTGTACCTTCTTCTTGATCTCTACATTCTCTAAAGCGGATAACCTGTACATTCCGATGTTAGGCAATGGAGCATCTTGCTGCAAATGAATATCATGTACAATTTCCCTTTTAGGTGGCAGACCTTTAGGTTCTTGAAATAGGATATCATATTCTGAAAAAACTTTTTTCTAAATCAGCTTTTTATTTAGCATCACAGCCTTCAAATGCATTGGTTTTATCAGGTTTCTTTTCCTTTACAACCATTAGTAAAAATTGCTTGCATGAATTTACAATTCTTTTCATCTACCCTAAGTTTATGAGAGTGTAGTTATTTTTGAGCTGATGAGCTCTTACAATATATTCTATTCCATCTTTTGTGAGTTGATACTTATTTTCATCTCTATAGAAAATGGCTTTTCTATCATACAAGTAAGGACTTCCTAAAACAATTCCACATATATCTAAGGGAACTATATCTAACTCAACGTCATCTACAAATGTTGACCCAAAAGCAAACCTAAGTTTACATTGTCTAGTCACTTGTAGCTTTGCTTTATCACATACCCAACCTAATGGATATGGCTTCTTTTGAGGTGTGGTTAGTAGTCCCAACTTCTTTACAATTGCTTCAGAAATCAAGTTTACTTGTGAACCACTATCAAATAAAGTATCAATCTTTTGATGCTTGGAAATAACTCTAATATGAAAAAGCTCATGTCTTTTCTTCTCATTTTCTTCATTATCATTAGATTGTGCAAAATTACTAGTAGATGCTTCAGAATTTTTACCTTTTATACCTATAGTTGTCACTGTTGTTTCATCACCTGAGTCTGACCCCAAATCTTTCTGAATAGCAGCAACAGTCTTCTTCTTCTTGCCATCGAACTTCCTGGGTTTCAGCTCCGGATGCAAAGACCAGCAATGTTCATCATCATGTCCATCCTTCTTGCATTGAGTGTATGAAGGTTTGTCTTTCTGTACAGCGTTTGCCTTCCTCTCTTTCCATTTATGCTTCCTCTTTTCCTTGTTCTTGCTTGCAGTGGGTTTTGATGATCCCCCAATCTCAGGGTTCACATTCTTGCCTCTAGCCTCTAGATGTGTAGCCTGAACTGATACCTCATCTATGCTAGTAGGGTTAAACATGAGAATGGTGTGCATCAAATAGCTATGTAGACCAACTATATACTTCACCAAAGTTTCAGGTGAGTCTAGAGAAATGCATAGAATTAAAGCTCTTTTTCTAAATTCCTGGGTAAAGCTTTGTACACTTTGCCCCTTTAATTAGCGAAGAGTTTGCCAACTCATCATGGCTTGCTGCATATAAGCTAGTGGATAGAATTTTTTTTTAATGGCATAAACAAATTCACTCCGGGTAGAAAGAATTTTACCATGCTTCTTCGAATCAGCTTGGGTCCTGCCTTCCCACCAAAGTAGGCCAGTTCCTCCAAGGTGAAGGCTGGCTAGCTGAATCTTTCTCCTTTCTGAATCGATGTTCTGCACCCTGCAATATACATCAATCTGTCTAATCCAGTTACCTAGCTTTTCTGCATTTAATTCTCCATCATATATTGGCAAATCGAATTTTACATCTAATTTAATCAAAGGGCTAAAAGGAGATGTTGATAGAGGAGGCCCTTATCCTTTCCCTTTGCCTTCAGAATGGCCACCTAGAAGAGGTTCCTTTGTTCCTTTGTCTTGTTGGAGGTTGAAGTATCTTCACCTCGACCTTTCTTAAATTCTCGATACATCTCTTCTACCATGGCTCTCATGGTCATGAAACTATCCATGAACTGAGAGTCTGATTCTGAGGGAATTTCTTCTGCCATTTTCCTCTTAGGATAGACTCTTCCTATTTTTGTGTTAGTCTCAACCAGTTCTCCTTCTCCTAATTTGAGCTTTGACCTAGTTAGCATTCAACAATCCAGCACAAGCTTGTGTAACCTTAGCAAACCTAAAGCTCTTATACCACTTGATCTGATAATGATTTCATAGACATTTATTAAGGTATTACAGACTCATGTGCATGGATATGCCTATGTTACTTTGTGCAATGGATCGATAAGATTGTGAAATACATAGACAATGAAGCAGTTAAAGAAACATAATAGACAACACAGATAAAACACAACAAGTTTAATATGGAGTTCACCCAAAACTCCTGGGCTACGTCTCCTGGCCCAGCCTTCAGTGGTGGCCTCTCTATCATGTCTTCAGAAGCAGAGTTTTACAACATTGAGCTCAAATTGAGCCTCACACAACAGATACAAAACAATAAGGCTTTACTTGGATCCCCCAAGTCTCTTTTGAGTACACAGGCTCTCCTCACTGTCTCTCTATCTTTGTTTGATCTCTATCTCAGCACTGCTTGGTCTGTTTTCTGTCAATCTGTGGCTTTAAAGCCAATCGGCACTATCTATTTGTTTCACCTTCTCAGTCTTTCTAGCTTCCCGACCTCTGTTCGCTTAGATCCCCCTCTGAGTATTAGCAATCATTGCTAAACGCTTTTAGGGATGGTGGCCACCTGTACTGTAACGGAATGGGTCATCGAGCCTTTGAAATCCTTCAAAATTGTCATTCTCTGTTTACACAGAGAAATATTCAAACACAGGAAAATTTCACCAAACACTGTTTATCGGACTTCAAATAAGCATAAATCTGCCTTATACTCCTATCGAGTCCACCTGTATGTCGACATTGCATCTCCACCATTGGCCTGGGAGATCCAAATCCAACAACTGTGGTTCATTTTGGGTGGCCCTTTTGTACGGGGGTTAACTGCCCGATAAGGGTGCTTTTCTCTCTCCTCAACCTGGACATGTGGCAGCCAATGTATGGGCTCAGGTGGAGCCCAGCCCAAACCATTTATCGCCTTTGGTCCTCCCGAAATCCTGCCTGTTTTGTGATTTCCCTTTATTCGAAAATACATTAAAATATGAAAATCCCGCTTATGTCAGACTTGACATAATATACAATATCATTAAGAAACCCTTTTGGGTCCAGTTCATCGCATCAACGCTTTATCCTTGGTATTTCGTTTAATAAACGAAATACATGAAATACATAGAAATCTGCGGTAAGGCGGATCTCAAATTTTATGAAATATTGCTTATGTCCCTGTTGGTTCTGTCTATCGCATCACGCATATCTATCTATCTATCTATCTATCTATCTATATATATGTGTGTGTGTGTGTGTGTGTGTAGCCTCGCTCCGCTGTGGTTCGCCGAGGAGATATTGCGACGCAACGTGGGTCGTCGATCTACACGCTTGATCGATGGTCCTCGTTGACCCTGCTGATTGTTGTCGCGTATTCCTTATGGTCTCTGCCGATAGCCTCCCTTTGCCACTGCCGATTGCGATTTGCCGATCGGATCTGGACCATTGATCTGCCAGATCCGACGACTCTGATTCAAAGTTGCTTTGACTGCCGATAAGCCTGTTTTCATTGTTTTCTTCATATTTTTGCCTCCCGATAGTGTAATCCGACTTTTTGAAAAGTTATTCTCATGCGGTAGTTTCGAGTGTTTGAAGACTTAGAGGTTTTTTCTAGGATCCATTTGGATCACCAACAGAAATAACGTCATGTGAAAATGAAACTAAAGAACGGTCAACATTGTTTACCTTAGTTGTCGATTCTGAAGCAGTTGATGATGGCTTTTCTAAGCCTTCATTGCGCTTCAACTCTTCTAAGGCCTTTCTATGGCTCGTGACTGAAGCTGCAATATTTGCTTCTCCTACTTTTCTTCTTGTAGAAGTCTCCTCAATTCAGCATTCTCTTCTTGAAGAATCTGATTGATCTCCTCATTTGAATGATGAGAAGATGATGAAGAATAATAGTGTTCACTCGAGGAGGTAGATAGAGCGCATTCCTCTACTCTTTCTTTCTCTTGTTCATCTCTTGCCATTTTCTCCTCATAATCTACATACATTAAATCTACCATGTGTGCCATCCTAAGGAGGTCCTCAAAGAGATCTTTGTTGTTCTCCATTTTCTGTCTTGTTACACATTCAATCTCTAGTTGTCATTCACACTCGCAATTCACATCAGCAAGAAGACCACTCTAATACCAAACTTGATCTAGATTCTCTTAGCTATAGGAATTAACCAAGACCTTTTACTTCTCTCAGCAGAATTGCATGTGAAAGAGCATGAAAAACCACATGTGCATACTTTAAAGAAGAGGAAACATAATGACAACCATTAAATCAAAGAACAAACACAAGTTGATAACGGAGTTCACCTAGTGTGGGTTACGTCTTTGAGCCCGGTGTCAAGAGTGGGAAGGCCACTTCATTAAATGTTACAAGATGATGATTAGTACAAGGTGTATTCTTTGTCATTACAAGGACAAACTTCCTCAACTAGAGTGGCATGTCTATCCACGAGAAGTTCTCCTATAGGAACTCTCACTCATATGGGCCCTCCTTTAGCATAACAAGATATCAAATTCTCACATGAAGTGGCATACAAGTATCCTCCAACAGAATGGTAAACAAGGATCTCAACATCAAAATCATCATCTCAGAAAATCAAAAGAAATACGTGGCATCACTTAACCATATACCTCCACTTTTGGGGATGGCCTGAAAATGCACAACTTTGTTAAAGAAATGGACTACACCATTGAATTCGTGGCGCGAAATCATGTCAAATGACTGTAACTCGACCCCTTTTTGACACCATCAAAATCTAGACCCTCGAGAATCTCAAAGACTCTCCAAAGATTCATTCTTGTTGGTTGACTAGAATTATGCTACTCATATGAAAAATTAACTTCACCATTGTGCTCCCTTCGAAAAACTGAGTAAAATGAGTATAAAGTTGGCCTGGTTCTGAAACTGTCAAAATTCGACCCTTATGGAATCTTTTAGATTCCTCATGATTCCATTAAGATTCCTCTCTACACGTTGACTAAAGATTTGCTACTCAGATCTAGAAACCGATCACGCCATCAGACTCCCGGTGAAATTCTAGTTCATTTGAGTATAAAGTTGGCATGATTCTGTCATTGTGAAAAATTGGCCCCAAGGGAATCTTTTAGATTCCTCATGATTCCACAAAGATTCCTCTCTGCGAGTTGACTAAAGATCTACTACTCAGATAACAAATATGATCTCACCATTGCTCTCCTTATGAAATTCTGAGAAAAATGAGTATAAAGTTAGCATCATTCAGCCTCTGGTAAAAATCAACCTCCAAGGGAATCTTTTAGATTCCTCAAGATTCCTTGCATCAGGGTTCCATATGACCTTGTTTTGCATTCCTACCTCCACCGTCCCCGTTGAATGGCAAAACTTTGGTTTTATATTCATTTTTGGGCAAACATGTCAAAATGGTGCCTATTGGGCACGCGGTTGGCAATAAGTGGTTAAGTTGTTAATTACCGGTGGTTACGGGTTCAAATCCCGACCTTGGTAATATTTTTTTGGTAGTGTTTGTATTTTGGGTTAGGAATGGACCATAGAGTCGCCGCAATGGGCGAGTCGGCCACTTGGTCGGTGTGGGTTCAAGCCCTGCAAGCTCTGTCACATATACAATATAAAGTTTTTGGTTGGTGGTGGTTCTGCCTATGACAACCTCACCATTTAATATATTACATTTATATGATATTCGGTTGGTAGGGTTGGTGTCCCGCCAACCAATTTTTTTTTTCAATATTTTTTTAAATACATTGTAAAAAAAACCATAGGCAGATTTTTAGGGTCACCGGCAAAATTAAAGAGGTGACAAATTCGTTCATTCCAACCACCGAAATTCGTCGTTGATAAGTGCCAAATTGTTGCCTCGTTAGTGGCTACCAAATTTAGCAGCTTCCGCCAAATTTAGCTAGACCTCTAGTTTTAGCATACCTCCAAATTTAGTTGGCACCCCTGCCAAATTTAGTTATTGGGCCTAGTTTGACCAAAGCTTTGATTGGCCTTAACTTTCACATATGAACTTAGATTGAGGTGTCGTTTGAGATGTTGGAAATTTTGCGATGAGATATTTGATCTAACCCTAGTTTAATTACAATCCAAGAACTTTTATTCTTGAGCCCTCTTGGATCTTTGAGTGTCTCTGGACCCACCTGTATCAATAAAAAACAATATAATGATCGAATATAAATCAGACCTCCCCATTTTGGGAGGATTTGAGTCCCCAAAAGCTTCTACTAAATGAGGTGAGGGAATTTTTCCTCCACCTTATCTTGAGTGTACTATTTAATTTTTCCTGGAAGTTATTCTTTCAAGCCAATCTTTGAAGGTCATATTGCCCTTGTATTGTGGTTCTGGACCCCTTTTGTAAAATTGTATCCTCTGTTAACTTTTCCTAAGCATCTGGTATCTTATCCTCTATAGAAGGTAGGACTTGTTCCTCCTCTTGATCTAGCATGGAAGGGTCATAGAGTTTTAGATTCTCTACATTCACAACTGCATAAATGTGCATGTATGGTGGTAGATTGAGTTTGTAAGTGTTTTCTCCTACATTTTATAGTGCCTAAAGGGACCATATCACAAAGATGATTTTATTACCATGAATATAACCTCTCCTTGTTCAACTATAACCATGCTCAATCTCCCACCTTGAACGACTTCTTTGTTTTATGTTGATCATGCACGACTTTATATTTTTCCTATGACTTTTGCAATGTATCAAATACATGTATATAGATCTACCTGATCTTCTAAACAAATTTTTCAGCCTTCAAGGCATCTCTTGAAAGATCCTCCCTCCCTCCTTCTTGTAATCCAATCACAATATCCAAAGGTAAAGGTGGAAAATACCCCAAACAAGTTTAAAATGGGGACTTACCAATAGAAGTGCGGAATTATCTATTATAAGAGTGTTGTATATATACCAATTTTTCATTACAAGTCTTCAGATGCTTATGATTGTAACACCTCAAAAGCTACACCAAAATCTTGTTGACTACTTTTGTTTGCCCATCTGTATGTGGATGGAATGTTGTAGACCCATTTAATTTCATGCTCATCTTCTCCCACAATATAGTCCAAAGTGCACTAAGGAATCTTATGTTTATATCTAAAATGATGCTCCCCGTTATACTAAAGCGCACTCAAACCTGTCCAATGAACAAGTTCATTGCTTCTTGCCCACTAATGGTCTTTTTTTAGGGCATCAAAACACATATCTTCTTGAATTTGTTAACTACCACGAATAGGTAGTCATGTCCCTTTCTAGTTGTTGGGAAACCTCCCATAAAGTCCATGGAAATTCTTTCCCAAGGATGAGTGCGTACATGTAAGGGATGATATAAACCCTTTTCCTGTTACTAGGATTGTTAGTACAATAAAGGAGGTGTCCTCCTATGAACCTACCTACTTGTTTTTATAGCTTGGGCCAATACACATATCTCTTCAAATTGGCCATTGTCTTCTATACACCAAGTTCCCTACAACCTTAAAGGTGTGAGCCTCTCTAATCAGATGCAATCCCTCACCTTTGGGAACACATAACTTATCCAGTCTGTAGAGTAATTAGTCTTAGAGATCATTAGGAGAATTTTGAGGTAAAAAATGGGCCTCAAAACAAAACAAAACAAATGTACGAACAAAATTAACTTTAAAAGAACCAGTAGGATTCAAGATGATGATGTCATCCCCATGGGAGAATATTTTGGAGGGAAAAGAAGAAAACTACTTTTTTAATTGTAATTTTGACTTATATCCATGTACATTTACTCAAATGTCAAGTGAAAACACTCGTTGGACGCATAATTAAATTCCATATCCAACGAGTAACCACTTTGCATACTTCTGAGTAGACCCATATTGAAAAAAATGAAAATACATGAAGAAAACATATTCAACACATTTTTTTCATATATTTTCATTTTTGTTCGATATGGGTCTACTCAGAAGTATGCAGAGTGGGTACTCGTCAACATGCTTTTTCATGTATTTTCATTTTTTCAATTGGAGTCTACTCAGAACTATGCAAAGTGGGTACTCGTTGGATGTGGAATTTAATTCCACGACCAATGTGTGCCTACACTCGATATTTGAGTAAACCTACAAGGAGATCAACCAAAAAAACAATAAAAAAGTAGTTTGCTTTCTTTTTCTCTAAAAAATCATGGCTTTTATTTTATTATTTTCCTTAGGAGACCAATTTTAGGCCTCAAAATTCCCCTAATGAGTGGTCAACTGTGATGTCACCATCATGCACATGACTCTACCTCTACAATTTTTGAAACACCTCCTATGAAGTCCTCATCCTCTAAATATGCTTCTTTATATGCATCATTAGTGAATAGCTCCATGTGTTGTCAGGGGGAGTTGTCGAAAAAGTGTTTGATGAACAGATCTAGGTGGCCAAGCCCAAAAGAGTTGTAGTCGCGTGGTCAATATCTGAGGAAACTATTGTAATAATTGAACTATTTTTTTTCCTATAGGGTCTCGAACTGGATGAGAAACTCAGATCTATGAACATGAACCTAGATTTTTTCATTTCAAAGTTGACATACTTTCCCATGACTAGAACAAATTTCCCACAATGGGCCATTCTAGAGGACCGGGAGGAAGCCTTGAAATCTTCCTCCTTATCACATGCAAAAACAGGAGTATGATGAACGAGTTGATCCCCGAGCTTAGAATACCGGAACGTGTAACCAAACTCCAGTGGAAATTTAAGTAGACACAAGGAAGCAATAACAAGTAACGCAATGAAGATAAATGATGTGGTTACGAAGACTAGAGGTAAGGTTCATTGCAAGATGTTTATATAATTAATAATATTTCAAAATAACATCTTTGGTTAACTAGTTTAGTCTAGCAGTTAACAATTAGTTCCAGCCTAATTAGTTAAGTTCTAGAAGTAGTTAATTTTATGGGGTTTCTAGAAATCTCTAGTATGTGTAAAATATATTTAATGATGAGAAGAGCTTTCCAATGCCCAAACATGTTTTTTCATTATTTTTGTCTTTGTAAAACTTTTCATGGTAACAAAGCAGGTCTAAGCCTCTTCATAGAGTGGAGAACAGATTGTGAAAATCAAAACTGGCTTAAGCCTCTTCACAAAGTTGAGAGCACAACAGATCATAAGATCTAGGAGCATGGATTTCATATAGTGAAGGAGCATATATGAATGTGAACTCAGCACAAAAATGTTAAAGATATTTACTTTCTTGTTGAACTATTGCCACCAAGTTTTAAGAAAATAGTTGCAGTGGTGAATTGCCATTGTGAGTCAATGCCGCCATGGATCTAACCCACTATAATCTGTGAGGAAGAGCAACGGCATAAGTCATATCTATGAGTTGATTAGCCATGAAGGTTTTGGGCAATGAGAATCACCATCAACAACACATTGTTTGGAATATTATGCTTTGAACATTCTAAAGAATTTGGAGGCATTACCATAAGTTTTATCTTGGAGTAAGAGATTTCCAAAATTCTTATAATTAATTGCTTATGGAACTTGCATGACTTTTTTTAAAATATCCTGATTGAGATTTGTTAAAAATATTTTCTATAGTTAACTAGTCAGGTAGTTGTTAGCTTCAAACTCCAATCCAGTTAGCTATTATTTTTAGCAACTCTTAGTTAGGATATTTTTGAAAAGATCATGCAAGTTCTAGAAGCAATTAATTATAAAGATTTTGGAAACCTCTAAGTTTATGGAAAATCTATCTAATGATGAAAAGAGCTTACCAATGCCCATGTGTTTCCTCATTCTCTACTTCCTGTAAATCTTTTCAATAATGATGTTCATAAATTTGATGTTTATAGTCAAAGATCATTCTTCTATAAATATAAATGCAAAAGGCAAAGGCTTAAATATAAATCAAAATATGTGAGCAATCTGCAAAGTAATTTCATTAATTTATTTGCCACATAAATGAATACACCAATCATATAAATGTGAGAGCCAAGGGATTAAAAATAAATCAAAAGGTGTGGATGATTTGCAAAGTAATTTCTTTAATTTATGTCACATAAACGATATTTAAAAGGAAGAAAGAAAAAAGAAAAAAAGAGAGAGGAAGAAGTTGCTACCCGAGAAGCCTTTGATGCCACATTCAAATATGTTGATGGGTCGCCTATTAAAGAAACTACTTCATGGGAAAATACGAGTAGATCCATCGAAATGCACGCCTACTAGGCCGGGAGTAAGTGGTGGAGCTATGGCAAGTGAGATAAAGACACTATGCATTTAGTACGTTGAACGTTATGTTTGTTACAACAAAGTGAAAGTTGTTTTGTGTTATTATAAAGAAATTTCTTTTATGTATTTTACTACTAAGTCGCGTCAAATATACAAATAGAGTAACCATTTTTAAGAGAACTTTTTTAATTAAAATGAAAGAAAACTAACACATTAGTGATTATCTTTCTATAATTAAATATTTAAAAGATAAATTCGGTGATAGTGGTGATAAAGTATCAAGTAGTGATTTAGTTTGTATAATATTAAGTGGCATGAGTGTAAGTATTAATCACAAGAGTCCTACATCAAGTGAGAGAGTATATGGAAGACTAGAATTTCATCAAATACAACTACCAGTGTGAATAAGAATGGTATATATAATTATTGTGGTAAGTTTGGACATTATGCTTATTAATGTACAAAAAGGAAATTTAATGAATTCAAATATAAAAGTCAAGAAGAAACTTTGTTGATAGAAAAGTAGAGATAAGTTAAAATCTTAGAAATCTAAAGTTGTTTATTATAGATTTAGTCATATCAACAAAAATAGATGATTGTATTGCATGACTCATAGATTTGGGAACATATATTCATAGGAATTGTCATAGAGATTGGTTTGAAACATATAATGATAAAACTAGCGGTATTAAAATGTATCCATGTGATGGTAGGTTTCATAAAATAAAAAGATGTGGTGACTTATCTGAAAATTCAACAAATGGCCACGTGAAACAAAAAAAAAAATTGTTATGTATGTATAAGGGATTAAGAAAAAGTTAATATCATTTCAACAATCACAAATCAAGGTTTTCAAATTGAATTTGTGAAGTCAAGTAGTCAAGTGAAAGATATGCAAGATCATGACAAAGTCATAACAAAAGATATCAAAGGGGGAAGCCTATACAAATATGATGTTACTATTGATAGTAATCAAGGTTTGAAGGTATGAACATTTACAGGGAATGGTCTTCTAGTTTTTAAGAATGAGTATGTTGATGTGATGGTTGTGCATTAAGAAAATAATATAGTAATAATATAGATAAATGACAAATATATTTTCTTGAATTTTTGCACACTAATATTTGTGAGTCAATCCAAAATAAATCACTTAGGGTAGCTTATTACTTTTTTATATTCATTCATTATAAGTCATATTTGCATGGGTCTATTTCATAAGAAAGAAAAATGGAGTTTTTGAATAGTTCAAAGAATTTAGAATTATGGTTGAAAAATAGGTATTTAAACATATTAACATTATTAGATCAAATCAGTGCACTTCAAGTGACTTTTAAAAAAAAAATGGAATTCAGTAATAGTACATGGTTCCACAAACCCCTTAGAAGAATGGTGTGGCTGAGAGGAAGAGCAAAACCATAGTAGAATGTGCTTGAAGCATGTTCAAAGGTAAGAATCTCTGATGACATCCAACTCATAAGTCGGCGTGTATATCCTTAATCTACTCCACACAACTCTAAATTTACATCCAATTCAACAACATTTCATGAAACATTTATCATAGGCAATCAATATAAGAATATGAATTTATTATGATAAATTACATGAGAGAATTTTCTCTCACCTACCACTCTTTAACTCACCTCATTTCATAAATGCGATTATATATGCTTCAACTTAATAAATGGTGTAATGGGCAGGCCAAAAGGGGATTTCAAACCAAACCATAGTCCTCCAAAAATAAAATAAAAATCATCAGTCACTACAAAATGATTTGGTAGCACAGGTTTTCCAATTTATTGTTTTGTCGCTACAAAATGATTTCGTAGCACCCATTAAAATTCTATATTGTGGTTTTAGGGAAGATGAAACGACTTGAATCTCTTCCCAATCGACTCTCCATGGCCCCTCGATTTCTCATCCATAACATATACGATTTGCTTCCCTTTCTTCACCGGAATTTGCAATGTTGGTTCAAATTTAATAGTCAGAAAACCAATCTACAAGGATTTGGTTACAGTCAAACCAAGGTACTTTGTTTTAGTGTAACAACACCTAGTTCACTATAAAATCACACATTCATTGCGCCAAAACACAATTCATCCATGGGGTTTTGGAACCATTACAACAAGAATGCCAAAGATACATGAATAAATCACAAAGCAATTGAAGCCATAATGTACCAACTCTTAATGTAAATCAATGCAAAAAATTACAAGTTCTCAAAATGACCAAATGCATAGGAATAAATTGTGAATTAATAACAGTTCATAGTGGAAATTTATTCATTATAACCACATAGTTTCAATTCATTTAAGAATAACACAACTCATAGGCCAATTGATGTTCATTGTGCCATTCACACAAAAATACATTCTGGTTCACACAGATTGGAAAGTACAGGTGTCTGCAAAACTTCTCAATTGTAGTTTCACAGAGAAACAATGAGTTCCTCTCTTCTCCTGTTTGCTCCTATCTTCTTCTCCTCTCCTTTGGATCTTCTCCTCACCTCAAGAACTTCCCAGACACTCTTTTCTTATTGTTTCCCAAAAGAAACCAACCATGACAACCAAGAGTCACAAAAATGTGAATCGTTTCCCCTTGTCCACAAAATATGGGAACTATTTTTTTCTTTCTTTTTCTTTTACAATAGAAAATAACTTCTCAAAATGATTAAAATCAAAACTCACTTATAATTTAAATGTTCAAACTTTCTTAACAAAACATTTAAAATGTTCCCAACATTACCATGTGACCACCCCATCACATTGGTAAGCTCTTATCCAAACTTCATCAAATTTTGTGTGCAGCCTATGCTCCTGCATCAAACTCAAGGTGAAAAATACTAATGGTCTCTTGATCATGGGCTAATGAAGTGAATCTTCCTTGATCCCAAACTTTATGTTGTATCTATTCCTTCTCGTTATCATGTCATTGCTCTAATGTTTTCTTCTTCATCTTTCTATGTTTCCATGTTTATGTTGTAGTCTTCATCCTTCTTTGATGATGAAAAATTGCTCTACCAACTGCAATATCTTGTCCTTTATCCTCCTCCCTACACACCTCTTCTGTTGAGGCTTCTTCAACATCATCTTCCTTATTTTCTCTATTTCCACCTCTAGCCTATCCTCTGGCTGGCACATATTCTGCATATTTCTGCTACTTTCTCGTTGATCATTGTTGTTGGCTTTTCCAAATTTCTCTACTTTGATTTCATATTTTGTCCCTACATTTTTATATTGCATGGGATTTTCTCCATATAACCAAAATTCATGTTGTTGTCGCTTACTGTTTGTTGCATTTACTCTTTTATACCATTATTGTGTGGTACTTTAACCTGCTCTCTTCAGTTGAGTCTAGAAATTTATTGTGGTTTTCATTACCTGGATCCTTGTGTAGCCAACTTTCAAAAAATCCCATTTCTTCCTCAAATTTATTGAACATTAAACTTAAATGTTCATCATGTGGTTCTATTAATAGCTTAGATTCATATTTCTATAGCAAATTTTCTAGCAACAAAATTTCTTCACCAAATTTATTAAGCCTTACAACTGAATGCTTCTCTTCGTTTCTCCTTTGGTTGTCTACACAAGTCAATTCCACTTTGTTTTATACTAAAATAGACTGTTGCAAATATCTCCTAGAGATTAACTTATGTACATTCTCATGAGGACACATAGCCTTTGAAACATAAATCAAATTTTGTTATTCTCCTTCGTCTCTATGATTGTTTTCAATGGTTGTCTTTCTTCATTACTTGTGCAACTTGCAAACACACATAATTTGTGGTAAGTTTGTACATTGTGCTTATTAATGTAGGAAAATGAAATTTAACGAATTCAAATATAAAAGTCAAGAAGAAACTTTGTTGATAGAAAAGTAGAGGTAAGTTAAAATCTTAGAAATCTAAAGTTGTTTATTATAGATGTAGTGCTATCAACAAAAGTAGATGATTGTATTGCATGACTCATAGATTTGGGAACATATATTGATAGGTCCCTAGAATACTAGTGATTACCCCATTACTATTGTAGTTGTATCCCTTATTAATATTGTTGTGCCCCTATTGTCCCCATATTTTTATTACTATGCCCCATAGAATCCCTCTAATGTTATTTTTGTGGCTTTATATTATTATTGTTAGGTCGGCTGGGTTATATTGTGACTCCTTAGACTCCTATATATAGAAAGGAGGTTTTGTCATTTGAATCATCAAAGATTTGCTCATTTATGTAATGTAAAGGAGGTTGCCCCCTCGAAGAGGCTGAATTCTAAGGCATTGATCTATCTTTTCTATCTTTTTCTTGAGCTGGTTTCATAACATTTGGTATCAGAGCTTCTAGGGTTTCTCTGCTCCAAATAAGTCATCGTGGCATTTTCACTATAACTTTTTTTCTGTGATGTTTCAGAAGCTAAAAAAAAAAAACCCACTTGAGAATAAATCGTGTTGAACCTCGGGTCCAAATTTCAGAACTTTTCGCGCTATATTTGCGGAGATATGATCTAAGGAAGTTGGTCTTTTAGTAGACTCTTGAATTGCATTCCAAACAGGTGACCTGGGGAAAATCGTCATAACTTTCTCTCTAAGCATCAGATTGAAATTTCGTAAGAAGGTATAGAAAGAGGACAAACTGTAGTTTCTTTTATATATTTTTTCAGAGCCAAAGGTCAAAACAGTGACTCGTGGCATGTCGTACAAGTTCGCTCTACTGAACTAGTCTATGATCAGGTCACTGTGGGAGATTTCACATAACTCTTTCTTGGAGAATCCAATTTGGATCAGACTTGTGGCATTGGAAAGAGGACGCAAACGGCTACTACAGGTCGTAATTTCAGAACTGGATGGTCCGAAATTACAGAGATACATTATATTCAATATCAAGCTCCTACAAAGTGAAAAAAGGTGTGTAGTTTTTTTAAATTTTTGCATAATGTTTGGTTTGAAAAATTAGTTTGAAGGAATTCAAAGGGCATAGTAAAGCATTATTATCGGTAATTGATGCCACGAGGAAAGAAAATGCAAACACCTAGTAAGCAACCTGAAAGCTCTAGCATGACTCATGAAGAAGAGGAAGAAATGCAACATGATATATCAAAATTACGAGACCAAGTGCAA
>APFE031381905.1:75349-115886 GCA_000404065.3 Pinus taeda | reverse complement strand
AATGCATACATATGAAAAATCTTTCAAACCTATATGTATCTAGATATAACTATGTACTACAAATAACGCTAGAAAATAGGTTCAAAAATAGTGACCGATTTTGTGCTTTCTTTGCTAGAATTTTGTGCTATGTCATTCCTTCAAAAATGTCTTTTTGTTGCGCAACTCCGGTTTTCAGGGTCCTTTCCTAAAATCATTGATAATCCTGTTATCATCCTTTAGCAGTTGGACACTGGTAATTCGGCTGACGAGTCGGTTGTCAATGCTCCTCCAAATTGTTGTTCGCCAAAATGCATTGATAACAAAACTGTTAAGGCTTCTCCACCTTTTCTTGTGCTAAAATGCTGACAGACACTCAGACGGTTGAAAACTAAAATTTCACTTTGACAGAGGGGTCAAAAATTTAAAAACCAAATATCAGTTCAGCTAAGCATGCTCGCTGCCTCCAACAAAATATCCACATTGACCAACCTCTGTCTTTTACTTCCCCGAGTCTCCATGGTGGTTCCCTCCTTCAAAACCTTTTGCTTTCTTTAGTCCTTTTTGAATTGGTAGTTTTCTCTTTGTTTATGATCAGGTCTCTTAGAGGAATCATATCCACATCTATGACTTCCTTAGCTTAGCTAGTTTAGGGTTTTTTTTAGTTTGATATTCAATGTTAACTTGTTCCACGCCCTTGTGTGAGGCTTCTTTCGTCTTTTAAACATTTCGAACAAGGTGGGTTGTTTCTCATACGAGGTTTCTTCATTTTGGGGCTCAATCATTTTTTCCTTGGCCTTTTCTGTCAGCTAGCTGCCCGTAGGTAGGGCTTCAATAAGAGGATGGGTCTCTTGTGTTTTCCTGAGCCTAACACTTTTTCTGGTGTAAACTTTGGGTAACTGAGGGGTCAAAGGAGGGGTTTTTTCTATTTTTTTTCTTACTCCGTGTCTGTACAACATAAGTCCTCTAAGATGAAGTTCCTATTTTAGGGTGATGGGTTTGTTTGCTTTCCTTCTCACTACCCTTCTTCCTATCTCTTTTAGATTTTGCAGGCTAACGCTAAAACTCTCCCCAAAATAGAAAATGCTCCCAAGTTCTCCTGTCTTTCCTTAATTGCCTTTCAACTAATAACTTAATTGCCTTTCAATTAATAACTTTATCAAATTTTTATGGTAAATAAAATGAGAAAGTACATTTGTTCTAGCTCGAACTCGAGCAGCCATGTGTTTTAAGCTTTCTAACAGGAAATAAGAAGCATTGATTCTTAACCGACCAACCAAATGAGACAAAAAACAGAAATGATACAAGTTGACAAGGTTGTAGCGCCCCTCACAAGTAAAATAAGACTGAGCGATCCACAACAAATAGTGCCATTCATCTTTTAACCACTACCTTTGCACCCCAACTCTCCAATTCATTTCTTTGAATTCATCCTTTAAAAAGAAAGGTACATCAACACTAGCTAAGATATGGCTTCTGAAGGCTCTTTCTCCATATGTGGGCAAGCCTGTAATCTCAAAGATCAATTCCTCTGTCACCTAAAAAGAAATTCCTCCAACAACCACCCGTTATCCGTTGAAGCCTTGGGCAAAACGCTCTGGCCACTTCGTCGTGAAAATCAATACATCGTCTGAAGAATTTCTTCCATCTGGCTTCCCGAAACTGTTGCTTGATCTCCGAGTATATTTCAAGAGAATCAGCGCTTTCAGCGCACTTCTGATTAACTTTCCACTTTTTCCCATTCTCCTTCGCCGTTGAACAAACATACAGAAACATGGGATCAAGATTCAATCCTTGATCTCCAATGAGCACTCAACAAACCGAGCAGTTTTAGCATAAACAATAACAATCATAAGTGATAAGGGTGATCTTTTCTATATGCAGTAATTCATTTAAAAATGTGCCAAGTCGTGTACTGTGATAACTCACTGACAATAGATAAGAAAGAATTTAACCCTGCGATTACGAATTTTGAACCCACATACCTCTCAGTGACAAAAATGATGCATTCACCACGTGATCTCACATTTTAGAATAACCAGAGCATGTTTGAGAAATGATTGCTCTTTTGCTGACATAGAATATGTCAGTGCTATATAAAACAAAAATTTGAATTCCTTCATTTTGGCGTTGATACTCTGGTTGTCCGCAAAGTTTCATTTTTCTTCATTTTCAAACACTCGATAATGCTGACACTCCCATTGTCAGCGTATTTTTAAACTTTCAAAACTACAATAGCATTGATATTCCCATTATCAACACTTTTTCGTGCTTATTACAATTTTTTCGTTGATACTGAATTATCAACATTTGTAAAAAAAAATTCAAACTTAACTAATATGATAACACACTCTATGCATAAAATCAATTGCTCCCATATTGGAAATTTTGCACACACTCAATGTTATTGGAAATTTGATAGTGTATCAGTTGCTCCCATATTGGAAATTTGATAGTGAAATGTATATATTTTTTAATGATATAGTATGTAAGTGTTGATTTCATGCATACATTCTATGCATAAAATTAGTGGCTTCCATTTGATAGTGAAATGTATAAATATTTTAATGATACATATTCATTTGATAGTGAAATGTATAAATATTTTAATGATATAATATGTATGTGTTGATTACATTTATGCATAAAATCCATATTGGAAATTTGATCTTGAAATGTATATTTTTTTTAGACGTGTGTTCCATCTAAGACCCCGTTTTCCTTGATGAAAAATATTTTAAAATGCAAATATTTAAAAAATATAAATCATGAGATTCATTCAAGCCAAAAAAATGAATAAATAACATTTTTGGGCTGAGAGGCTCATTCTACAAGTAGTATGAGTGGATGTGTAAGTTTGTCCATCGGTCAATGCCCCATTAAAATTTTAAAAAAAATGAATATGTTGTAAAGTATTTAGAAGTAAAAAAAATGTGAATGAGATGTTTAAATCTTATACTTTTTGAAAATATTTTAACAAGAAAATTAAATAAACTATTTGAAGGTGTATGTTAACTAATTTATGTCCATATCAACTTCATATATATAGAGAGAGAGAAAAAAGTAAGTTTTTATGGTTAAAATTTTTATTTTGTCTTCTATATACTCTATTTAGCATTCAAAAATACAATTTAAACAATGAAAAATAACACATTGTATTTTGCAATCTAAAAAAGTTTGCAATTGAAGAAATTTGATATCTCATGTTAGATCTGTACTTAAGATGGACCTATGCTAGTAATATACCAATATTGAAATACAATGATGTGTGGTTTGACAGCTAGGTTTGTTGGGTGAAACCAACAAGGCCATTGTTCAAATCTCATTGAGTACAGTGTCCTGCTATGGTGTGTGGCTCAAGGAGTAGACTCCCCTCCCCTCGTGAGCTCTCATAAGAATTTAGTATATCTCGCAGGTTGTTGAATGTACTCTTGGTGTTATAGTGGCAACTACAAGGGTTGATCCTAGGTTGATCCTAAATTAGGCCTGAGTCTCGAGTCTTGCCAAAATCATAAGAATTTAGTATATCTAGCTTGTAGGTTGTTGGAACTCATGGTGTTATAGTGGCAACTACGAGGGTTGATCCTAGGTCTCCCTTTGATATAAGAATTTAGTATATTTGACTTGCAGGTTATTGGAACTCTTGGTGTTATAGTGGCAACTACGAGGGTTGATCCTAGGTCTCCCTTAGATTAGGCCTGATAGTTAAATCATAAGAATTTAGCATATCTAGCTTGCAAGTTGTTGGAACTCTTAGTGTTATAGTGGCAACTACAAGGGTTGCCAGGTTGTTGGAACTCTCGCTGTTATAGTGGCAACTACAAGGGTTGATCCCGGGTCTCCCTTATATTAGGCCTCGGATTCACAACATTGTTAAAAAAAGATATATACCAATATTGAAAATTTCAAATATTTCATATATATTTGAAATGCATCTTTTTTTAAAATAATTATTACATAACAAGGGTGGGTAAGTGGTGGGTAAGTGGTGTATACAGGGCTTCCATAATTTTCATTCATTAACATATATTAAAATATAAAAAATTATGATAGATGATATAGATTCAATAATTTAGAAATTTCTTCATTATATACATGATCCAATGGAGAAATAAAAAAAATTTCAACCTCCACTCATGTCTTGTCTTGTCCTGGTGTTGGTGTTACAAATTCAGCCTTATTTGATGTTGGTGTTACAAATTCAGACTTACAAATAAGGCCAATATTTTGTATTTTAATAGCTATTGGTATTTTCTAACTTTTGTATTTTAACAACTATCGGTGTTTTTCAGCCATCCATTTGATTTTTATATGGCTAATAATATCAAATAATCAACCCCTTCCCATCCCATCTGAATAGATTTTCTTCGGCCTGCCTTGCAATTTACCTCATCATTTACCGGTGGTTGTGAACGGTAAAAAACGGTTGGTGATGACCACATTTTCTTCTTTTGATCACCACCGATTTAACGACCACAGCTCATGACTCCTCCCCCTCTTTCAAATCTGACTCCATCCCTGATCAAGGGATCGGAGGGTCAGGATCCTTTGAATCGCCATTGTTCTCTGCAAATCCACTCTCCTTACCTGTCCACCCTTATGTGTACAATATCGACCTTCCTCTTTATTACAACTTTGTGTCATGTTTGAGTTAGGTTTTTATCATTCTCTAGGGTTCACCCATGGAGCTTTAATTTGCTCTCTCATCCAGTGAAGGGTCCATCCAGTTGGGTTGAAGTTGTATACGTGCCATCGTATAATATACTGTTTAAGGGTTCTTCTTGATTGAATATTGTGTTACTGTATCTTGTGTTTTAGGATCCTTGTTGCGAAGATTCCATATAATGGACTCGTCTACCATCAAATCCTTGTGATCTCTAGTCCTTATAGACGAATGGGTGTTGCTCAACACAAACCTGAGAGCTCAAAAATGTAAACACATGTGCCTATGGTTTCTTGTGGCTTAGACATTGGATTGAATTGAACATGTGCCTCTATGATCTCTGGCCCTTATAGACGAATGGTGTTTGCTCCAATTATGTCAACATGTGCCTCTATGGTTACAAATCGCGCATGTATCTATGGCTTCTTTCTTCCTAAAGGATTGGATTGAATGGAAATGCTTGTTTATCTTAATGGAGATTGTTGTCATTGTTATGGTATGTTATGTTTAGATTGTTTCTATTTCATTACAACACTTGTTTTTATTGTCTTGATTTTTAGAACTTTGTTGAAACACTGAATGGTTTCATCACTCATTCTTAACATGAGACTGGCACTAATAGGAAAGGTTGCTTGCTTCTTTTGAATACAACCCACCTTATATTCAATCTATTGTGCACGTACCATGGTTGTCACCTTTTACACACAAGAGCAACGCCAACAACCCACAGCTCCAGCTCCATATACACGAGGAAAGTTTCAAAACTTGCACCCCCAATTATTCTACAAGTCATCTCATGCTCAAAGCCCAAGAGGTCCCACCTTCCTCCTACAAACACCCATGCCACCATGTAACACTCTGCGCACTTAAATATGTGAGAATCACTTTTTTTTCTTCCACGCTTACCTCAATACAATTTTTCTTTCTTCAAAATCTCTATATACATGATTCTTATCCCAATGGGGATCAACCATAAGAGAGTGATTTCTCCATTAACAAGATAGTTGATTGGTTGAAGCAATTCTCCTTGCTTGCTTGGTCAAGCGTTCCTTCCTCCTCCATGTGATCTCTTGTGATGGTACATGTTTGTCAAATAACAATTGAGTATAATTTCAACAACTATAATATCTGATCTTCCTCTTGGCGTTTTTCCACATCAATTGTAAAGATTGATGTGTCATAGCATATAAGTTCCAGAATATTATGATCCTTCTGCCAATATGTATAACAAAAAGTGAGGCTTCCTACTAGCATAATGGTTGATTGATTATGAAATGAATATGCTTGCTTGCTCGACCTTTCCTTCCTCCTTTCTGGAACATGATGCACACATCCATGTGCCTGAAATAATAGTGAGATAATCATATTTGACATCTTGGGATGGCTTCTTCAACTATGAAATCTCCTCTCCTCCCCTCTCTATTTTTTTGTGAAGAACTAAAAACATTTTTAGTTTTCAATCCATAATTTTTATTATCATCAAAGACAAGGAAAATAGATGAAATTATTTAACTTTTTATCCAGAACTACGATAAATTTCAGCTACTCGACTCACTTGTAGCACCCAGAAGCTACAAGATCATTGGGAGATCTAAACTTGGTTTACCCTCATAAGAGATCCATGACCCAAAACCAAGCCACCAAAACCAAGCTGAAGTCCAATCTGGATGTTTTCTAATCATTGCCCCTCACTATTCCTAGCGTGGGAAGACTAAGAAACCCCCTTGGGCCATAGTTTCATCCCTTCAAGAGCTAACAGCTTGCCATTGCCAAACTTTTGAATACACTATCACATCAAAAACGTAGACAATGAAATCGAAATTTTATTGAAATCAAAATTCTGTATGCATCCACATCAATGACGAAGCAATATACAAAATAGTGCCAAATGCCAATGTTTCGCATCAAATGAAGTATAACACCACTAAGAAGCCATCTTAGCATCATGGTTGTAGTAAGCATCACTCCTGCAACTACCAACCATACTCGACTAGGAGCCAAAGCAAGGTATCTCACAATTTTGTGCCCTCCAAAGCCTTTAAAAAAAGCTAAAGCAAAACCTCTCACTTTGTTCTTGGAAAAATCCTCAAGGTTTGAATAAAAGAATCTTAATGTGGAACAAAATCTGGCTGAATCTATAATATTTTAACTTATAATTATTTGGATATCACATAAACAACAACCACAAACCAAAGAGGACTCATATGACATGATATTAAACCACTAGCAACCACCACAGACAAAGAGGACTCATATAACATTAGTGATATTAAACCACAAGCAACAACCACAAATCAAAGAGGACTCATATGACATGATATTAAACCACCAGCAACATTGATACCAAAGTGACAAAAAATGTTATCATGTCAACATGGGACTTGCATCCCACCACCAGTGCCTTGATAAAGAATGTTTTTGGTGTGAGCAATGCCTTGTAATTTACAAGGCCATTTATCACAGAGATTTGAAAGCTAAGTGAACAAAAAAGACAGGCCAAGGAAATTCAATTTCAATCTGGAGGGGAAATCCACTTACCTATGCTGAGACCCAGAAACATAAAGTTGTGCAATGTATCTTTTTGTTTGCACTGATGAAATATAAAATATAAAGTGCACTCTTTGAAGGAAAAAAATATCCTGAGTGGGAAGAAAGAGGTTTTTGTTCGTTCGTACATTCGCTCAGTGCTCAACAAGTTTAATCACGATAGCAACTATAGTTATCTCTAGAATGGGCACTTCCAAAACCTCGAATCTGATGTACAAATGAAGTGGAAACAAAGAGATATCAATGCACTGGCTAGTATTGTTCTCAGCTTGGGGATGAACAGGTGCTACAAGGGATAGATGCAAAGACTTTGAAAGAAGCATGGGAGGGGACACATCGATGAAGATAGAAGGGGCAAAGAATTCAACCTCAAAGATATTTTGAGAGAGAAATCCTCCATATTGACTGTCTAAAGGAGAAAATATTAGTAACCACATCAAATAGTTTACGTCACTACTAAATGGCAGGACTGGAGTCAAAAGTTAGTGGTTAGATAATGCAACCACCCTACCCTTCCAGCAAGTTGAATAAAGTATTATGATAGTCTGGTGGTTAGATTAAATAACCAAGTTCAGAAATTAGCACTTTCCCAAGCTACAACTGCATTATTAGATGTTCAAAAAACGAGGAGAAATAGCCTTGTTTTGTAGACAAAAGAAAGCTGGTTCTGAAATTCAAACTGGTAGGGGTCAAAAGCAGAGAAAGGGAACAAAAAGTACTTCTGAGTCTACTTTGCCAAAGAAGAATGTCAAACAGATCAACTTTTCTACAAATCAAGAAGATATTTTCTATATGTTAGAGGTATCTTCTCCAAGGGAGGAAGACAAACTTCTTGTATTCTGGTACTAAACAACACATGACATCCCATAGAGATGTGTTCACGAGACATGATCTATGATCCCAATCCAAGCGTGTTTACAAGGGAGATGATAACAGTAGTGATGTTGCAAGTCAACGGTTCATAATCATGTATTGCCGAGCTTGAATATATAAGATAATCACAATTTGCATGCACCAAAGTTGAGGAAGAAATGCCTTCAATGAGTTAGATAGTAAAAATCACGTACACTGAATGCTAGGGGATTTGCTGCAAACAATGCACGGCAGCAGGAAGCAGTACATGGGGTGAGAGAAGGAAACCTGTGCTACAAGTTTCCCTATATGGTTCTAATTTGACAACAAGCCTTGCAAGTGTAATTAAGTGAGGTACGTAATATTGAATTGTGGCATGGAAGACTAGGACATCTTAGCATACACGTACTTGAGCAAATAAAAATAGAATGTCTGTATGAAGGACTGAATGATACTTCAGGGTTTTCTAAAAGTTGTGTTTATGTAAAACAACACTGAACATTGTTTAAAAGGTGATCCAATATAAGGTTGAGGATTCCTGCACTTGGTTCACATATGAATTTGTGGACTAATGCAAGCTTCTAATCTAGGAGATGTCAAATAAATTGCCACATTTATTGACAACTTTTCTAGAGTTATATAAGAAAAATTGGAACTGTTGGAAAAATTCAAATTCTTTCATAAGTTAGCTAAAAATCCAGATTTTGGAGAAAATAAGAGTGTCAAGAACCTTAGCAAAATGATGGTAGAGACCTCATGATGAGAAATATACACGATGTAATATATAAAAGCCACACAATGTAATATGTAAGATTGTACATTAAATGATAATAGAAACATACACCACAGGCTACAGAAGAGGAAAAAAGAATGGGCGGCTTCCACAAGAGGGAAAAGACAAGGGGACTTAAATAGGCTAAGGGGAAAGGACCTTAGTAAGTGACTTGCAACTCTAATTATGTCCCTTGATTGTTTTATTAAGCTTGGGGGATTAGCATATTAAGGAGGTGTATGTGTCTTCGTAAGGATACATGGCCCCTTCATGTCATGCAAAGGCAAACTTATGCTATACCTATCTGCCATGCAGGCAAATTGAAGGGATTTCAAAATGTTTTGAGTGCTGTTAGAATTAACAAGTCTAGAATATCAGAAGTTCAAATACCATGCAAACTATCATTCAGTTGGGGGAAATCATGAGACTTGTTCCTAAGCAAATTTCCATGAGCTTAATACAATCAAATTATGGAAAGCTACAACCACAAACTATGAGAGAACTGTAGTTATATGGATGATAATCTTTGTCATTGAAAAATTCGCTGCAGTTGATAATTCCTGGAATCCCAACAGTGAGATTTCCTAGCCAACTTGTCCTATAGCCCTAGAAGAACTGGAACAGCCTGAGGGACTGCTAAACAAGGACAGGGCTCCTGTTTCTTGGGTTTGTGTAGGCTAATGGGGAAAGAGGGTTGTGGATTAGGACTGTTATGGGAGTAGATATGGACTTTGAACGTAGGAATCTAGCTTTAAAGTTTAAAAGGAGAATTGGAGCCAACCATAGGAGGAAATTCACCCTTGTGGATTCATAGCCTCAACTCGGCAAGGGCCTTTATTGCAGAGAGAATTTGGCGCAACATGAGGCCAATGGTTGGGTGGAATTCTGATGTATACACTACAATATCAAACACCTTTGAAATGTACACACTACAATATCAAACACCTCCGAGATTTCTACACTACAATATCAAACACCTTTGAGATGTATACACTACAATATCAAATACCTCCATGATACACCAATAACAAGCTCCTCTTTGTACATTAATTCAAAAGAAAACATTAAAGTACGCATCTACGCTAATTTACATATTCCTTTTAAAATCCCCAAAAGAATGACTTTCACCTAAAAAAGTTCACCCTTGTGGATTCATAGCCTCAACTAGGGGGCCACAGCCTCAAATAGGGGGTGGCCTCTGTTGCAGAGAGAATTTGGTGCAATAGGAAGCTTGTGATTGGGTGGAATTGAGATATGTACACTACAATATACAACACATCCATAAAATACAAATAATAGACTCCTCTTTGTACATCAATTCAAAAGAAAACATCAAAGTATGCATCTAATCCAATTTTCATATTCCTTTTCAAATCCCTTGAAGAATGAATTTTACCTATTTAAGCAATGGAATTAAAGATTTCTAAATTCCAAATTAGCTAGGCTACCTAGAGGTTATTGTCAAGATGACAAATAGAAGAGAAGATTGATTGGAACCCAAATGTCAATCCCCAAACCTATAGTAAAAAGAGAAAAAAGCAACACTAAAGAGTGCACCAAGGATGAACCAAAAGTGTGCTAGAGAGAGAAATATGCCCAAGCATAAGTGCACTCCACATGAGATCCACAAATGCACATAAAAAGAAAATATGTCAACCACAAGATAACAACACAGATGTAGTGCCTTATCTCAATGATCGACAAATGAATTACAAATGATGTTTAAGTTGTATATTTATACAACTCACACAAGGCATCCAAGGACATTATAGGTTCACATACATAGGGCACACTCCCCAAGAGGGTTATTGGCCTACATGTCCAAGTTAACTAGGTCAGCTTTAACCATAGCCTAGTAATACAATGATCACATTAATGACACATAAGAGTTGGTCATCACTAAATTTGAGAATTACACCATTCTCAACACTCTTACAATGAATAGAAGGTTATGGAGAGATGATGAAACAAAAAAAAGAGAGGGCTTATGTATAGCTAGAGCAATACAACGTTTGGTTGCGCTAGAATATGAAGAGTGATTTTATGGATACCCAACTTGAATACCCCTAATCGTGGGTTTATGGATACCTAGCTCAATATAAAATTGGTTGCTGCCAAAATATGAAGAAAGTGAGTTTATAAATACCCAACTTAAATACATCTTAGATGGCTTGAATATAGTTGGAGAAGCTCAAAGATACTCTAAGAGTGAGTTTTTGAAATATCCAACTCAAATGCAACTACAAGAGGCTAAATAAAACTAAGAGAGTTTGAAAATAATCCTAGAATGGGTTTATTGATACCTAGCTTGAATACAAGGGTTAGTGATGGCCGATATACAAAGGTGAGTAGCTTTATGAATACACAACTCAACATAGGGTTGGCCCTATTCACAATCTCCCCTTTCAATCTAAACATGATGGGTTTATACATAAGAATCTACATCACATCTTCCCCATTTAATGTTGAGGATGGGCCATGTTACCCCTCAGTGTACAGGGGTAACCATAGGAGAATTTTCTCCTTTAATGCATATGTGGACCTAGACTTATGTGGACCCATGTGTACCCAATAACTCCACAAATGACAACCTCACATTCTATCTCAACTCTTAGCCTTCAGCTTTCAGTTGTCAACTCGCACGTCAACTACTATAAATGCTCTCAACTCATGCCCAACTCCTAAATATAATGGGTTGCCACCCATTCATAAGAGATATGCTTACTTAACGCTTCATGTAAAAGTGATAATGGAATATGTATTAGGCCATCACCCTTAGTCCCATGTATAACACAATTCTCAAAATAAAAGGGAATTAAAGAACATACCAACCCCTATGAGCAATGAATTTACCATACTAAAGAAAATCAATGAAGCTTGCAAAACAAGCTAACCAAAGTAAAGTAAAAGGCTAAATAAGTTGTAGAAAAACAAAGGCCAATGAAAGGGTAACCCAAGCACAAAGCACTCCCTCTACAAAGGTGCTAACGAATGATGGTCTTACTTATCCCATGTATAAGGCTATGACACCACTCATGAAGTTCACCCCTAAATCATTTACCACATGGCCCTCCCATACCTAAATTTGGCAACTCATATACATTGGAAGTTGATTGTGAAGTTGGAAACAAACACTAATAGGATCTACAAAGTGGCTTTTACATATGTCATGACTCACCTTACTTGTTGCATTAGTTTGCTTGCCCATGGTGAATGGTGATTACTCATGGAACATGGAGACCATGGTCATAGATGATGCCCCAAGGCATATGCTAAACTTGGAGACCATCTTAGTGCTTTGAAGGACCTATTGGACCACTATCAAATACATGATGAGGCCTAGACATTCACTTGAAAGTGATTTGGCCATCATTTGGAGAATATTGGAGCTTCTTGCCCCCTAATGAGGCCACCTTACTTGTAGAGGACACTAGAAGAGTGTTGGATAACTTGAGACGATGTGATGATATGGTATGCCTAAAAGGATCCCTTAGGCCCTTCTTCACCTTGGATGCCTTCAGGATATTGGCGATTGAGCCACCTATGAGCTAGACATTGAGCATGCATGACATATCACGTCATGATAAAGCCAAGTTCACCATTTTGAATTGAATGGACATTGAAATGATAATTTACACCTCTTAGGCTTAAATAATTTCCTTATGAGTGAAAAGACATGTCTCTTCACCCCACAACTTGACATTTGAGGGTATTTCTCTCTCCTTATGATAGTCATACAACCATAATTCACCCTACAACTCACACATGTGAAGGCAATGAGGGAGGAAATGAGGGATCTTTTGGGGTTTTGATAGCTTAGAAGCAAGTCACTTCACTTGGAGACTTCGTTTGGGGGATTTCTAAGCTACCCACCTTGTATTAGAGCCTACTTATGCTATGTTCAGGTGTTAATTGGTTTTGGATAGCCTCATATATATTATAAATACATGAGGTTGGACTTCATTGTAAGTCATCTTGGAGTTGTGGATTAATATCACTATTTTCCTCTTCTTCACTTCTCTTTGCAAGTCATAAAATGGTAAAGCAATATGCCTTCTCTAGAGGAAGATATTTTTTGGATGCTGCTTCTTTGTCATGGATGATCTTGGTTCTACAACTTCTTAGATGGACATGTGATTGGTCTAGTAAGTGCTCTTTTCCTTAGACTTTTGGATTTATTAAGTTGTTTTTTTATGCATGTAATAGAGAAAATGCAGAAAATAGAGAACAAAAAAAATACAATCACTCACAACCATAATGACACAAGATATGACCTAGGAAACTCTTTCATGAGAAACCTAAGATGGAAGGTGAGGCTGCGTTGCTCTCTCTTTCTTTTAATGGAAATGGATGCAAATACAAAGAAGCGAAACCTATGGCCCGTGGGATGTTACAGTGCACAAACCCTCTCTATTTTCTTTCTCTATACACTCTCGGCTACTCTGCTCATCTATGGAACAAAATGCGCTCAAATAGAGTGGAACCACTTTTCCTCCTAGTGGCCCAACTATAACACAACCCGATAGCATACTAGTGGTTAAGTTTGATTCCTTCAACTCTTAACTAGATTTACAATATTGACTCTTCTAAAGTCTTATTCATCATGATCACGTGGCTAGCCCCTTTTCCATGAATAATGGGGGCTAACACGGTATCCTTTCGAATCATGATTGTCAAAACAAGAAGTTCAACTTCCCGAGGCATAACTTTTGCAAACAGACTCTGATTGAAGCGATTATTGCAATGTTGGGAAGATATTTGTGTATAAAATAGCATTAGGGGGTGTTGCGCTTGAGTGCCAAAGTGTTACCCCCAAAAAAAAGGCCATTTAAAACCTCAAACTGCTTCTGGAAGGTTTCAAACCCTAATTTGCCAAGTTGGGATCTACCAGTAAAAATTGTCTTGTGAGTCGATTCCTCTGCTTTTTCCACTATGGAAGCATCAAGATGAATGAAAAACAATATAATGATCCAATCCGGATCAAGGGTACTAGATTGTGTGATAATAGACCACATAAGGAAGATATAACATCCCTAAATGCCATATCTCCAACTGCAACATGACTTCACGACCTAGTGAAGGTGACCTCTAGTAGAAGTATAGAAGGAGGATCCATTGAAGCATTTTCATTGGTTGAAGGTACAAAGGGTGGCACAAGCACTAAGATGTCATATGTACTACATCCAATAATGATCACCTTCATAGTGTGAAAGGAAGAGATTTTGATCCACTAGAATATGTTAAGGATCATTTGTAGAATCATCAATAAGAATTAGTTACCTATGATTAGACAAAATATGGTGAGAAATTATTTAGTTTCCCTATGAGAACAAGTGGCCATAGAGACCTAGAAATGTCACTATGAACCAACTCCAATTACTCAAAGGCGAGCCTTGCATCACAATAAAACAAAGAGTCCACTAGAAAACCACCAACTCCTAAAACATAAACAATGTCTCCAAATGTGGTGGGGTCAATAATGAGATCATCACATCCTAGAGTGTAAGACCTAGTAGGGAGAACACACCACCATATGTGCAACATAAGGAGAATCCATCAAGTCCAAGAACAATGTTGAAGTCTTTGTAGAAGGTACATCAATAAGAAGAGATACCTCAAACTGTAATAAAGAAAGATGCATTATAATAGATTGATACCCATTCATAGAAGAATCCTCCAAAAGTAGCAATGGAAACAATCCTAGTGAACCATAAATAAATATTCCATCAAATATTGTATCTCTACTAGAAGAACCATATAGACAATATACTAGAGCATGGACCCATGTACTTTATCCAAAAAACCTAAAATGTGAAATTAATTAAGTCATACCCTGATCAAGGGTTTGGCAAAAGATCAAACTCATATGCAAAGTGCATGACTAGATTGCACTATAAACTATTTTAATAGTATCATCTAAAAGATACATGTTGCAGTCAATTACAGCTCTTCAATCACTTGTGGATAAGACAAGAAAGACTTGAAGACACAACTCTCTACACCACAACCATTGCATATATAGTTCCTCTATATCAAATTTGCCCAAATATAAGTAAACCTATTGAATAAGGCAAAGAGTCATTCTAAGGTCTTTAGGATCTGCAAAAAAGAAGGCTCCATAAAGTCCTCAAGGAATCCCTTATATAGACCAAAGAAGGGCATAATACCAACGTTTTCAAAAATTCTACAGTGTAACATTTTATGCATTTAGGGCAGCCAAGCCCTAGACAAAACATACTGCAGAATGAACGAAAACAGTGTTGGAATTTTAAGGGAAGGAAAAACCCTAGGAAACCCTAAGAGATGATAAAGAAAACCTAAATCCACAACCCTTGGGGCAATGCCTTTGGACAAAAGCTTTAGATCACCTACACAAAATCATATCTAGAAACACTAGTTCTGAACTTCCGCAATGACAAAAAAGTGATGCCAACAGCCAAATATCTCCAAATTGTTGCCGAAAAAAGAAATTTTGGGGCCCTAGTTCAGTAGTCACAAAAAGTGATGCCACTAGCCAAATGTCTCCAATATGTTGCTCAGAAAACAAAACTGGAAACTGCAGTTCTGCAATGACAAAAAGGTGATGCCACCAACCAAAAGTCTTCAAACATTGCTGCAAAAATCGATCTGGAAACCCTGGTTTCACAGTCACAAAAAGGTGATGGCAGCAGCCAAAAGTATCCAAATAGATGCTGAGAAAACACTGAAATAAATCAAAAAGTAAACCCTACTGTAGAAAATCTATGGACAAATCTATGTAATTAGTGCAGAAAACAGGCTTTAACAGCCATAGAAAAAGGTCTTTTCCAGCCAACAAAACATAATGGAATAAACAGCCATAATATTCCCTTGATTTGGTTCTCTTATGGACACCAAAATATGATCACAACAGTATGAACCACAGAAGAAAAACTAACAGTGAACAAGGTAGAAAATATTCACACCCACTCTGCTACCTTGTTGAGGTCACAAACAGGAAGAGGGGATTGCATGGAACCAAAACACTGACAAAACCCTGCAGCAAAAAAAAAACAGAGAAAAACCAGCATTAAAATAGTGCACAACATAGAGAAAAATACCCAAGCATCAGTGCACTACACATGAGATGCACAATTGCACATAAAAAGAAAGATATGCCAACCACAAAAGAATGTCGAAGATGAAGTGTCTGTAGGCTTAAAACACTTATATTAGAGAGTCTTGGCTCAATGATCAAAAGATAATTTACAAATGAGGTTTGAGTAGTGTATTTAATAATTTATACACAACTCAAGTTGGGTGCCCTCCCAAGAGGGGTTATGAGCCACTCCCCAAGAGGGTTATTGAGCCTACATATCAAAGTTGATTAGGTCTGCTTGAACCATAACCTAATAATACAACAAATAATCACATTAATGATAAATACGAGTTAGTCCTAGGCAAATGTGGGGATTAAACTATTCTCAACAATGATTCACCAACAGCTGTAAGATTATCTGAAACATCCATGAAGCAAACATCTAAACATAAAATAACCATTTGACCAAAAGAAACAGCAGTTGTAGGGTTATCAGAAACATCTATGAAACACACATCAAAATATTAAATACCAGTTGACCAAAAACAAATCTTCCATTTGCATGAAACTGGGGAAACAGAAAGTAAACTATGTTGTAACATTTGAAAGCCTGTTGTTCATCGCCTTGTGGTCTACTGGTTGAGACAAAGCATTTCCATCCAAACAACCTAGGTTGCATGAAACTGGGGGAAACAGAAACTAAACTATGTTGTAACATTTGAAAGCCTGTTGTTCATCGCCTTGTGGTCTACTGGTTGAGACAAAGAATTTCCATCCAAACAACCTAGGTTCAAACCCCAATACACATAGGGTAGTAGAATATGTGCTTTAACCAACTTCAATGGCCTCCAACAATGAAGTTCATAGATCCCTGCATGTTAAAAGAAGTGTGTACCCATACCAACAAAGCATTCGAAACAATGTTCACATGCAATTTGAGATAATAGCAATATCATTTTCTTTGTCCCACTTTTGCATACCAATATCAAACTTTTCAAAATCTAAAATCAATCCTTAATTCCAACAGATCAGAAAACATTGTTCCAGAGACAAAATAGAATCTGACAAGCATTTTTCCTAAAAGACTTTTGGGAATGTGACAGACAAATTCTTGAAAATTAATATCCCCATGAATAGTAGAACAATATTTGCCATAGGCAACAAGAAAAAATGACACATGCCCAAAAATTCTTGCGTTGAATATGATTAAAGAGGCATGATAATGCATTTGGTTGGTTGAAAACTTGTGTGAGAAGGCTTTTCTTCCACCACTCATTCATTTCATTGGTAAGGCCAACCCCTGGAAACAACCTCAAATTATCAAGGCCATAGTTGTACATTCAAATAAAGAAGAACATATAATCTGGAATCTCCAATTGTGTCTTCCATATATCCCAAGTTCAATTAAAATCAAGTTCCTAGCTGATTAATTGTAGTGAGTGACTGTTATTTTATGGTTTTACCCAACAACACTATATTGGAGATTAAGGATATGGGTGTTGAGACATACCAAGATTCCTTGGCCAGCAAGGCACTGACTCGATCCAAGATTCCAAATAATCTTTGATAATGCTCTATGAATCCTACCGTAGAATTCTGTCTGCTTCATTACCAATTACAAGATTTAAGTGTACATTCCACGAAATATACAATCCATAACATAAAATACAGTACAGTTCTTCATTTAGAATTTGCAATAAACAAAGTCATAACTGAATACTAATCTGTAAAAATAAGCTAAACTTGTGGAATACCTGCGAAGTAGTGATTTTCCAACCATCTGTAATCATCCACTGTGGATACCACCTGCGAGCTGGGCTATGAGATGACAAGGTATGGGAAATTTTCACCCACTGCTCTCTCCCTAAATTCACCGTGGGCAGTGCCACATGATTAAGATAGCAACGGCTACTGGCATGAATCCCAACATTAGATCTTGTACAGGGTGGTTTCAACTTCAGGCACTAGAATAGCTATCATGATAGAGGCACAGTGTAATAGAGGTATGATAGAGGCATTCCTTCTAGGTTCTCATTCTCACAGTCAACCATTATTCACTATGAAGAACAGTACTTCTATGCAATAGCATTTTAATATGCAAGGTAACCATGGCAGCAGCAAACCGACCAGCTCAGAGTGAAAGGAAAATGGAAGGAAGGTGGAAGAATCCATTTTCAATAGACAAAATATGCATTAAATACCAATCCTTTCATAGATATGCAATGTCAACATTGCCTCCTTTTACCTCCGCAAAGAATAATCACTGAGCACCAGAGCATTAATGTCAGTATATTTGCACATATACACTGTTGGATCTCTGCACATATACATCCGACTATGTATATATGGGTATATACTGCTATTAATACTCTGCTGCTTGGTGCTTATTGCTTGCCCTTTTACCTTCCCTTTCCCTTTCTCACATCATAGTCCCCCTCCATGTTACTAGCCGCATCCATGTCAATACTTTTATTAATATAACTTTATACATTAAAACATCGTTATGTCAGCATTTCCAACCTGGAAAATATAACAAACCTAAGTATCTAATTATTCTCCAGGCCGGCCTTGGCCTTGGACTCTCGCTACGAGCCTTTACAGCACAAATACAAATACACACTTCCAGGTGTTTCTATACAAGCTCACATGTTCCAACACCCAAGCAAAATAACCACATATACAAATCATTTACCCTTCAGATTATGTACAGCAAGGTGGTCAAGAACAGTGTATTATAGGTGTTCACTGTTTGCATTTTTGTCTGCCCGTGTGTGATTGATCTCCAGTAGGGTGATTGCTTGGATATGGACTTGCCTAAATCTTGCAATCTCCTACATCACTTTTAGCTCAAGCTTGAAACTTTCTGAGCATTGTTTTAGGGCATTGACAATAGAGGAAATGATATTATCAGAACCTTAATATCTGAAGTTATTTTGACAAACCTCTTCATGGTGCAAAACGAAGGCTTCAATAAAAGATTATGCAACTCTTATAATGCTTAAAGGAGCAATTAAGCACTTGATCCAAAAGCATAAACACAGGTATCCAGCACCCAGCCTTCACACACACCAGAAAATGCCCATCCTCTGCACCAGCCTCCACCATCCAGACCAGCATAGATAAGTAATGTGCCCTAAAGAAAGAGAGTTCCATCTGAGAAAGGAGTTCTGGGATTATCCAGCACCCTCAAGCGCTGTAACCCCCCCACCCAACACTTCAGGGTCCAAGGATCACCACCCCAGCAAACCCCACTGATGGGCAAAGTCAAGGGGGCAGCATCCCACACCCGTAAAAGCCATAAAGCATTCGGTGCACTGAATTCCTCCTGCGCTGCATCTCAGAAGGGAGGTTATGCTAATGAAAAAGAAAAAACATAAATTTACTATTGGTACCCAAAACTTAATTTGTACATTTTATAATCTTGGATCTCTAATGTCAATAAATATGTTGTTAGACTAGTGAATGACCGGCAACTCTTACCATAAACTTGAAACTCTAGTTCGTCAAGTTTTGCATGAACATTCAGTCGTTTCCAACCGCTTATCTTCTGCCTTCTCTGCAGCTCTGTAATTTTTTGCAACTTCACAGCAGAACAGTTAATGCAGCTATCAGTAAAAAAACTTCAACCAGTCATTCACTATAAATCACATAATGCAGAGTCAAGGCAAGCACCTGCCAACCACACATAAGAAACTGCAAGGTGTACAGAAGTAGAATATAACTCACACAATGCATGACAAGCAAAAACTAATAAAAATGTAAACGACCTCAACCAGGCATTCCTGACCCGAGAACCTAAGTAAGTACTTTTGAAAGGAATGAAAATGATGCTCCAACACTTTCCCGTGTCTTCATTAAAAATGCTGGTTGTATTAATACTATTAACAAGCCCTACAATGCAATTTCCAACAATAAGACTAGCAAACAGCAAAGTCATACAGTCATGCAAGCATAGCAGTGCAAAGCATAAGCATGAATTGTGCCTTTGACATCGATCCATGAAAAAATATAGATGCAAACAGTAGTACAATGCAGAGCAGAAACGTGGCCAATTAATCCAATTTTGTAAACCAGGTCCACGGCAAGAGAGACCACTGACCTTAAACTGCTGCACTGCTATTTTTCACTGCATTATAAAATAATATACAAATACAGGTTCAACCTGACAATTATCCAGTTCCCTTACTGCAACAGAGATCCACCTGTTTAAGACAAATAATTTTAAGCCACCTGAAAGTATAAGCCACCATAACCTATAGAATAATAGATAAAAGACACTCTGACATCATGATTACGTACTCGACCAAGCACTCGTAACTACCGACAAGAGAGGTGAATCTCCTATGCAGAGAACTGGATCTTCTTTTCCTCTGACAAATAAAACAGGGCTGCCCCAAAAATTAGTAGCAGCCTGTTTAATTCACTATAACATCCTCTCTGCAATTGAAGCAGTAAGTTCAATGGACATCGGACCACCCACCATGTCTCCACCAATTGGAGACTTGGCAGGGGTAGCGAATGCGCTATGTGCCACTTGAGTTTCTGACTTGATAGTGAATTGGGTGTTGTCAATGTAAGTATGATCCCCGCTCATCATGTCGTCCAGATCAGTCCAGCCCAGATCATCCTCTTCAAAGCTGGTATCAATACAAGACTCGGAGTCGCAGGCATATATCTCAGACATGTGTTCTAAGTCCACGGAAGCCGGTATTACATCCTTAGATACCAGTCCAGTCCCAGTCTCGAATTCGAACTCGTAAGGCAATATATCTGTTGTGGAATCATTGAGATTGACGAACCCATCTGCAGCTAATCCCTTTTTGATCAGCCCATCATGAATACTGATCTCCCCATGGTCAGAAGTAACTAATCCATCAGGAACTAACCCATTTGCAGCCAATTGAGGAATGTTTTGAGTCCCCAAACGTCTCCTTTTCCTGCTGCCAAGCTGTCTGTTGTGAAGAATCTGGTCAATCAAGCTAGGATTCTCCATAACTCTAGCCAAGAAGGAAATCATCTGCTGGGGCCTCTGCTCGGTCACCTGCAAACGCTTGTTCATTGCCTCGACTTCCCGATCAGTGTCCACCTGTCGTTTCTTCAATTGGTCAAGATCCTGAACAATCAAGTTCTTATCCTGCTTCAGTCTCTCCACTTCCCCTGTAAAATCATATGATTCACAAGTGCCTTCATTGCCAAATACGGAGGACGTGCCACATCCTTGCAGGTAATGCTGCTGCTGCTGAGATTGAGTCGCCTTCTTGCGATGAATGGTACTCAATAAATGCTTCTGTCCTCGCAGAAATCCTTCGTTTGCAAACTCCCATCTATCTGGATCCACCTTGCGAAATCCCTGCAGCATGAGAAGAATACCAGAAAGAATCAGATTAAAGTTTTTGCACAACTACGTGCATTCTATATTCTACAACCTAGGTGGAGGTGGTGGTGGGGTGATTCATCAACTCTCTGTGTGTCCGTGTATTGAATGTGACCGCTCCCCAAATTCATCTAAATTCAGGTCTGTGTATTGAAAGTATTGAAATATGATCAGTAGCCTAAAGATCAGATTCGAGTTTTTGCACAACTACGTGCATTCTATATTCTACAACCTAGGTGGAGGTGGTGGTGGGGTGATTCATCAACTCTCTGTGTGTCCGTGTATTGAATGTGACCGCTCCCCAAATTCATATAAATTCAGGTCTGTGTATTGAAAGTATTGAAATATGATCAGTAGCGTAATTCATCTAAATTGCGGCCTGTGTCCCTGTGTTTTGATGTATTGAATATAAACACTGCCCAAATTCATCTAAATTGGGGTATGTGTCCCTGTGTACTGAGTGTAAAATTCAGCTAAATGGGGGTCTGTGTCCCTGTGTACTGAATGTAAAATTCAGATAAATTGGGGTCTGTGCCCATGTACTGAATGTATTGAACAAATTCATCTAGATTGGGGTCCGTGTCCCTGTGTATTGAATGTATCGAATATGAATACTGCCCAAATTCATATGAATTCGGGTCTATGTTCCTTTGTATTGAATATGAACAACACCCAAATCCATCTAAACTGGGATTGGATATGCATTTCGAGGTGGTCGGGCTCATGGTGCCACATCTAACTCAGGTATCCAATACTGAAACTGGCTACTGCGTTATCAAATATTTTGGAGTTATCAGATTCAGACCAGGATTTAGATGATGGGCAAGGTATCAAATACTTTGAAACTTGATACATACAACTTCCCAAACACATCAGGCCCAAATTTAGATTATTTGGGTTTAAAATAAGTCCAGTGAATTAAACAGACTAGGCGCCTATTAGGTCCTCATTTAGAAGGATTTGGGTTCACAATTAAGTTTTATGAATTAAGCTAGATACTCACATATGTATTGAGTTGGCGAACAAAGCTGGAGAAGTTGCAGTGCTTGAAGTATCGTGGCAGCAAATGTTGGGAGAACTGGTGGGGATTCTTCACAATGAAGCTGTTGTTGCCTGCACTCCATGCAACCACAACGTCCGTGCTGGGATCGTCCACCATTTCATACGTTTTCATGATAAAAGGCGTTGAGCAGCTAATAGCCGAATCCATGTTCCTCCTTGAATGAATATTGAATTCAGATTTCATATGAATCTTGATTATAATTCTATCCTCAGCTCTGTAAGACTCAGCTTACAGTTATGATTTAGCCAAAAAGTGGCCGGAATTTTTATTTTAAGGCCGCTGAAGAGAATTCCGGTACGTTCCAGATATTTGTCAAAGGGGAAGATATTTTGTGTGTGGTTGTAGATTTCGTGCGGTGTCTAGATATCACCGAATGAAAGAGGACGGAAGGTTCATTTTACAGGGTGGAAACTGAGAAATCCTTTTCATGATAATTATTTTTTCCATGATTTCTAGAAGGAGGATACGATCCATGTAAGACATCAATCCCCATCACTCGATGTTGTGTCAAGCCTGGATGCGCCATGTGTCCATAAAGCGTGTATGACATCTGTCTAGATATTTCTCCATATTTCTCCGTATGATGTTTGAATGAAAATTTATTTTTTGTAATGGAGTAATGTCAAACTTTTTATGAATTAGAATTTTTAAAGATGATATTTTTTAATTTATGGCTATGAAAATTGGATTAAAATTGTAATACTAAACATCATTAACATGGTAAATATCCCTTTGTAATTAAATTCTAAAATGTTAATATTTCATATATAAAATTTTATAACAAAGTTAAAAGGCATTTCAAATATAGTTTTTTAATACTTCTGATTGTTATTATTTATATTATGATTTTTACCAATTTAATGATATTTCAATGGATTTTAAGTCATAATTCCAAGTTTAAGAGACACCCATTACGTATGGGGACATATCTTTATGCGAGGGAATTAATATATTTGTATTTTCTTTAATGATGTGTTATTCGTGGTGAGGTTGTATTAGGGTGTAATGTTGGAGTGTGAGGGAGTGTGTTGTTGCGGATGAGTGAGTGTCCTTGGAATGTGTTGTTGTGGATGAGTGAGTGTCGCTAGAGTGCGTTGTGAGGTAGTGTTGCGGGAGTGCGAGTGTCAAAAGAGTAACTTCGGCATAAATCACATGTAGACAGACATTTGTCGACGCGTATTGAACCAACTAGTGTGGTTGCTGCTAGGAGTGTTGTTGGAGAGTGAGTGTCGCTGGAGTGTGAGGGCAGTGTTGCTAGAGTACTGAGTTTTGCTGTGGGAGGTTGTTTGCTCCGCTCTTTCTAGCAGTGGGTGAGTGCGAAGGGTGAGGGGAGTGTTGTGTGAGGGGTGAGGTGAGTGAGGGACCGTCTTTCTTGCCTTCCCACAGTTCATTGGGGTGCTTTTGCTTCTCAGGGAGTGAGCACTGGAGTGTGTGGTGAGGGTTGAGGGTGAGAGGAATGCTGCTGCAGATGAGAGGAGGTTGTAGATGACGGGAGACCGAGGAGTGCGTGTGAGGGAGAGAGGAGCATTGCATGAGGGGAGTCAGGCAATGTTGCAGGAAGCGTCCCCCCACCCCCCGGTTCTAAAGCCCGAAGTGCATCCCATATGGATTCGTACAGGAAGCGTCCCTGGAAGTGCGACTCCAAAATTCGGAAGTGCGGTTCCACCTATTTTGGACGCTTCCTGGAAATTTCTGAAGCTTTCCTCCGAAGCGCGATTCCAAATCTCCGAAGCGTGCTTCGTACGATGCTTCGGTTGTATGAAGCGTGGTGCTTCGAAGGGCAAAGCGTACGCTTCCCATATGGTTCCATATGATTTCAGAAAAGCATTGCGCGAAGGGAAGAAATGCGATTTTTTTTTTTTAATTTTCGCTGACTTGGCATAAAGGGGGTGGGTCCACCTTGGGTTAGGGTGAGGTTAGGGTGAGGAATGAAGGGAATAAAGCCCCCATTCATTCCTCATTTGCTCACTTTGAGTTTATGAGAGTTGAAGAAGAGAAGAGAGGGGAGGAGAAGAGAAGAGAGGAAAGGAGAGGAGAAGAGAGGAGAGCTTGGAGGAGTGAAGGAGGAGGAGCTTTGAGGACTTCATCTACAAGAGCTAAAGAGGTAAGTTCAAACCCAAAACTCCCTTATTTTTTTGACATTTTTTTTGTATTTTTCTCCTCCCTCTCCTACTCTTTCCCAATGTTTCTACTTGCTCCTTTACTTGCAGTTAATCCACCACCTATATCCATATTCCAAGATGGTGTTCTTTTGGCTTCTATGTATCATTCCACTCTTGGTTTTAATGATGGCAAGGGGGAATAGGAATAGAAGGGAAGAAGCACAAGAGGACAGTGGTCCCAATATGAGTGACCCAATGTATGATGAGGAGGAAGGGTTTGAAGAGGAAGGGGATGAACCTGAAGGGGAAACTGAAACACTAGAGGGGAAAGCTACATTAACACCCTTGTGGAACTATGTGACCAAACTTGATGGGGGAAAGGGTGGTGGAACTTACAAATTTGTGTGCCCTCATGGTTTTCATGGAGGAAAACCATATTGTGGTTCATATACCCGTGTGAGGAGGCATCTTTGTGGGGTGTTGGACAATGATGATAAAAAGGGTCCTATGGGGATACATATTTGCCCAAACATTTCATCTGAACAAAGAAGAAAATACATCCAAATAGAGGAGGTTGCACAACAAACAAACAAGAAACAAAAAACTCATTCTAAATCAAGAGCAACCTCTAAATTTGGTAGCTTATCTCCTCATGGTACTTCTGCAAACTCTGGAGGTAGAAGAACAATAGGGGATTTTCTTAATGTTGCTGAGAGGGATGATGTGGATTCCATTTTCTTTGTGCTTGCGGTGTACCATTCAATGTGCTTCGCTCTCCCTATTGGCATGAAATGGTAAAGGCCATCAATGAAGCCCCAAAAGGATACAAGGCCCCCAACTACGAGAAAGCTAGAACAGTGTTATTAGAAAGAGAAAAAGTTAAGGTTCAAAGAGCTTTGACACGTTTTACAAATGAGTGGGTAGATTATGGGGTATCCATTGTATCAGATGGGTGGACAAATATTAGAAACCAACATTTGATAAATGTTCTTGGTGTTTCTTCTAGTGGTGCAGTATTTATTACATGTCATGACTCCTCCTCCATCAGTGCATCTACACAAAACATTGCAGAACTCCTATTGCAATCAATCAAAGATGTTGGTTCGAATAATGTGGTTCAAGTGATCACAGATAGTGTAGCAAATTGTAAGGCAGCAGGAAAAATTATTGAGCGTACTCATCCACACATCTTTTGGTCTAGGTGCCTGGTTCACACATTGAACCTTTTGATGCATGATATTGTGAAGCACAAAGAATGTGGGTGGATTACTGAGCTTTACAGGAGAGGGAAGCAACTCATTAAATTCATCACAGGGCATACAAGGGTAAACTACTTCTATGGCACTTACTCCAAGTTGCAATTGCTTAAACTTGCAAAGACAAGATTTGCTAGCTATTCCCTCACTTTTAGGCGGTTAGTGAAGGTGAGACAAGCTTTAACTAATTTGGTGTGTGCTGAATCATGGGATGAAATTAACACTGACAGAGATGGTGCTAATGCAGTCAAGGACACTGTTCTTGACATTTACTTTTGGTCACAGGTTAAATATGTTTTGCAATTCACCAAACCAATTTATTACATGATCAAGTTTGGAGATTCAAATCGACCAATAATTGGGGAGGTGTATGAGCAAATGGATAGCATGTTGGGGCAGATTAAAGACATTGTTGAGCCTAGAGATATCAACTTGTACAATTATATTCGTGCAGAGGTGGAAAAACCGATGGGAAATGCTAAATGTTCCATTGCATGCATTAACATATGTTTTGACACCTAAATATTATCATCCATCATGGCTTTCAACACCAGCACCTGGGGGGGGAAGCACGAGAAAACCACACTAAGATCAAGAGGTTCGCAAAAAATATATGGCTGCATTGAGTAAATTAATCCCTGATGAGGAGGAGGTTGCATTGGTACGGAGACAGTTGAGAAACTATACGCTTAACACTAGTCCATTTGGGAGCATGCATGCAATTAGAGATCGAAAGACTTTTTCCTCTTGAGTGGTGGAACATGCATGGAGGGGCTAATCCACTTCTACAGACTTTGGCATTGCGGTGCTATCATAGGTGGTAAACACTTTTTCTGCAGAGAGGTGTTGGAGCTCTTATTCTTTCATCCACAATGTTAAAAGGAACAGGTTGAGTTTAGACCGGGCAAAGAGCTTGTTTTATGTTCATTACAACTTGCAATTGTTGTCCCATTACTGTGAAGATGCAAAGTCTAATAAAGACCTATTGATTTAGGACAAGAATCTAGAGGGGCCCAATTTGTAGGATGGAGCGTTGCGATTAGAGCAATTAGAGGCTGCTCTTATCCAGGTATGTCCATTGTGGTATGAATTTTCCTTATAAAGCATTTCTCTAATTCATGTTTTAAATTTTTTTGTTAACTAGTGTTCTTTTTTTGCATGAATTTTTTGAGCAATTCCAAGATGATGATGATCGTGTTGATATGCCACCCCCACCCCCATCTGGTCCCTTCATTCCTAGGTTCCATGGCTCAACACCAATAGCAGGGGGTTCTTCTTCATCAGTTACAGTGCCACTGCCACAACTTCCATAGGCACCATCTTCTTCATTGCCACCACGTGGAGGCCCGTCGCCATGTTCTCTTCATGGTGGAAGGAGGAGAGATTAATAGATATATTCACAATTTACTACTTTTGTCATAGATTACTTATTAGACTTGTAGGCTTGTGAATTTGAGTTTTGAACCTTTTCTGTCTCGGCGGTGACCAAGTGACATATTTTGTAAACATTATTATTTGAATTTTAGACATGAAAAATGTTGACAGTTGCTCACTTGCTAGATAAATCATAATATGCTCTATGTTTTATGTTTATAATATGCTTAAATGTTTTATGTTTTATAATATGCTTAAAAATTTGATATATGTTTGTAATCACTAAAATATAGATGGTTGATGTACATACTAGTAACTACAATGGAATCATGGATGCCATATCTATCTTGATTTATGCAAAAATATGCATGTTTTCATGTCTTTCTACAACTAATTTGGTATTTGGGAATGTTTGTTTTGAGTATAAATGCAAAAAAATATTTACACATCATACATAATATTATAATATATATATATATAATATATATATATATATAATATATATATTATATAGCAGATGCTTCCGCAGATGCTTCGCTTCCTAGATTTTTGGAAAATGACGTTTCCGCGTCCTCGCTTCCAAAAAACGTCACCACTTCGTCCCTGCTTCATGCAACATTGGAGTCAGGGCTTCCATGAGTCAGGCTATGTGAGGGGTCGAGGAGTGGCGACTATGGACTAGGTTAGGTGAAAGGGGTTAGGTTGAGTGGCGACTTGTGCTATAGGGAAGGTCAGAGGCCATTGCAAAGTTTTGGGAGAACAAGTCTGCCACATTTCTCTTCTTGGTTGATAATTTAGACAAATTTTAACTTTCCCCAATTTTGTTGTTGTTGCATGTTGGCGCTGGAAATAATTTTTAACTGCAATGAAGGGGTACATCAAAGTATTGTCTAAAACCATGACACTCTTGAAGTGTGATCCAGTGGATGTTGGTGGCCACCCACCGATCCATTTGGACCCCCGCAACTGTCTCTTTCAGTTTTTCAGTTTCCGTAATTGTAGCACAATTTACTATTTTTAGCAGTTTTTTCGGGTCCTGAACTTCCGGAGCCGTTTTGAGGCCCTAAACGATGTTTTTTTGGGAAAATATGGGGCAACATGGGTCCATGGAACCAATGTTGCTCTTCCAAAGTGGTATTTCTCGGATAGATCTTTCTAACGAGCTATCATATGCGTCAAACGGAGATCGTATGCCAAAGTTACGACCCCGAGAAATTGATGTACCAATTTACCCAAAACTGGGCCCACAATTTGGCATTTCATCTTCTAGGGTTAGCTTTTGGAATGTGAAGGGTTTTCCATTGTTTCTCAACAATAAATAGGCCTTCGAGCCTCATTGTAATACATTTTAGAATAGTTCAGAGGCATGTAGCCACCACATCCCTTCTTAGAGATAAGCTACCATCGCCCTAGCTGGTTTATTTCTATTTCTATTTGTAAGCATATTTTGGTATTTTCCATTAATGAAATGAAGTATTATTTCCGCTGCATCTTTGGGTATATGATTATCTTTGTATTTTATTGCGTTCTTGTTTAAATCTGGATCAAAGTGGGAAAGGCAAAAAAAAAACAACAAGTGATCGTAGATCTATAGCTGTTAAAAACCAATTTTGAGTTGAAAACATATGCCCATATAATTTTGGAATAGTAAAATGGACTGCAAACCGTTTTGAGACAATGAGAAAGCCTATAAATATATATCATGACACATAATGGAAACCTCTTTTACCACAGTTTCAATAGATTAACACAAGTAGCTCAAGCGATAAATGGATCTTTATAAATGAGAAACAGTATTTGGGGATATTAAAGTGTAGACAAGTTAGAAAAAGGAAATAGTTGCAGGAAAAGAGACTCATCATGATTTTACCAAACGTAACAAAAAACAACTATGTGGCAATAGATACAAGGTACCATACTATATCGAACCGAATTGACCAGGGATGTAACAAAGCAAAGGAAGGAGCAAGAGCAATAGAGGATATACACTATAAATATAATATATATATATATATATATATAATATATATATATAATATATATATATAAATATATATATATATATATATATATATATATATATATAATATATATATATATATATATATCATTTAGAGCCAACGGGTGCAATTAGCACAACTATGTGGCAGTAGATACAAGGTACCATACTATATCGAACCGGACTGACCAGGGATGTAACAAAACCAAAAGGAAGGAGGCAAGAGAAACATAAGAAAATATATATAATAAATCATTTAGAGCCAACAGGCGCAGTTAGCACAATTCAGATGGAAAATTTTTAGTCAGTAATGGTAGACATGGAAATAAGAGAAAGCAAGCTAATGGAGCAGATAAAAGAGGCTAAATCATGGGCTCAATTAGTAAAAGAACTAACAAATGAACAAAATGATATTATAAAAAAACAAATCATAGAGGCAGATGAGAGAGGAAAAGGACAAAGAAGAAAAAGTGGTAAATATCATCATCAAAGGCTTGAAGGACTTTGGGGAAAAAGAGAGAACAAATATTCTAATAAGAAATTTTCTCAAGGATGAGTTGCATTGGACAAGGGGGATTCAACAGGCCAACGAGATAGGAAAGAATGTGGGAGCAAGAAGGAATAGACATGTTAGAGTTATTTAAGAAGCACAGAGGACAAGTCTAAAATCCTAAAGAATAGAGGGTTGCTTAAAGATACCCATATCTACTTAGACGAAGAATTAACATTCACCCAACAAGAAGAAAGGAGGAAAGAATGGGAGAAAGAAAGATCGACAAGAGAGGCAGGAAAGTGGGTGTGGTTGAAAAACGAGAAGCCCAAGTCACTAATAGATTAGCGCACAAGAAATAGGGCTTCGGGGCCCCACGGAAGTACCTAAACATGGTAAGCTGGAAAGGTTACCATAGAGAAGAGGACCAAGGTTGGGGCCCATGCTGAGGATAAAAACATTATTTTCCTTATGGAAATACATGAGCATAATGGATGTAGAGTTCTAGATAGGGAAAATCTTATGGGCTAATATTCGCAAGTGGGCTAGTTTTCCATGCTTTTTCTAAAAAAAGATTCGTTAATTTTCATTTTTTTCTAAAAATGATTCGCCCAAATTTTATAGCATAAACCTATTTTACCTTAAAAATCACCAACTTTTTATATAAAGACTATATAAAATTATTAGAAATTTGAATATTTCTACAAAAATACCGTCAAACATTTTGCAAATCGCATATTATGGACTAGTGAGATTCGCCAAGGTTTCTAAACTTTAATATAAATTTCCATCCTTAAAATTTTCTCTGGAACTTACAGAGTTTGAAGGATGCACTAAAATCTATGTTTGGAATGAAGAAACTAAATCAAGTAAAGGACATGGAGGAATAACAATCCTAATAAAAGAAAGGTGGGCCGAGATTATAAAATTGGAGAAAGAAGACCCAAATAAACAATTTATATGGCTGAAAATAACAGATATAAATACAACAATGCGGCTACATGCTTGTTATTTTGCTCCAAAAAGCTCAAGATTATACAAAAAAAGGAACCTAGATAGTGAAGACCCCTATGCAGCGCTAAAAAGAGATATCTCAAACTTTAGTACTAAGGGAGAAATATTTATAACTGATGATTTCAAAGCTAGAACAACAAACAACCAATCTATTCAGTTGGGCAGTGATATGAGGGAGGATAACAATCTCTTATGGCTAAGAGAGAATGAAGAACATTCGTGGAAGAGGACGTCGCGAGATGAGAAAGGGAAGGTTTCTCACTTTTGAGCAAAAATATTAGGCCTTTGTACCCTAAATGACATGGTTATATATAATGGCATGAAAAATTGGCTGAGGTCCAATAGTATCACTTGTAAAACATACAATGGGAAAAGCACAATAGACTATGTTATATGTTCTCAAAGAGCTATGCCCAAGTTGTTGAACTTTAGTATTGAGTGCTGCCCCATAGAGCTAGACTCTAACCATTTGCCTCTCCTTATTAGGCTTGACATGAATATGGAATGTCAAAAGGAGGAACATACTCAACACTCACACAAGAAAGTTCATGATCAAGGGAGAATTATCCTAAATTAGGAAAATCAAGAGCTCTTTAGGGCCGCTGTTAAATAACACCTTCAATTGGCCAAAAACAATAATAGAGGTTACAGGATAATGGAAGAGATAAAAGATATATTTTCAGTAGTTTTTGTTGATTCCCTTAATACACAAAGCCTTAATTGTATGCAAGAGATCTAAGTCTATGAAGAGGATCTCCAATACCTTCCTAGCTAATCCTTGATAGGACAAGGATTGAAAGGAGGCGAAATATCCCTCAAAGAAAAGTCAAGTAAAGAAAAAAAGATTATATATAAGCAATTGATAAAATCAACAAAAGAAAGCTATGTGAGTGCAAGGAGGAAAGAATTGATTTCTTTGGGAAAACATAAGCCCAAAGGTTTCTGTAAGGAACTGCAACACAAGAAAAAACAAATAGAAAGCAGTATCACACATGCCTAGTGATTAGACTATGCAAAACTTTTATATGAGTGGACGAATGAGAAAAGTAAGCCTCCCATAATTGTCTCCTCAACAAAGTTATTTTCTGTTGGGGATATTGAGTAAGGTATAAAGAAACTGGAAAATCTTAAAACACAAGACATTGATAGTATGCTAACATAATTTTTAAAATGAGGTGTGAAGTTTCTAGCCCCACACATCAAGGAGATCTTTAACATAGTCAATCAAGGTAGCTTTTTGGTTGAATGGACAACTAGTGTTTTTATACCTCTTCACAAAACCAGAGACATCAATAACCAATCTAACTATTGTACTATTATGATCAACCCCCTTCTTAGAAAACTTTTCGAGAGCATGCTAGAGAACAAAATCAACAAGTGGGAAAAAAAAGAGGGAAAAAGAGAAAAGGGGAAAACTGGTTTTAGGCCTAAGCATTCTACCGTTGATCATTGCATCACTCTAAAGCATTTCATTAAAAAAGTTTGGGATAGCCAAGGTGGGGAAGCATTTTGTTGCTTTGTTGACTTCAAAAGAGCCTTTGATACTATCGCTAGAGATAAGCTATGCCACATAATGGAAGAGCTAGGGGTCCCAAAGGAATATAGAGTGGTTGTTCATAAGCTATATTAGCATGTTAGAGCCAAAATTAGAACGAAGGAGGGTATGCTTGAATGCTTTGGCAATGACATAGGATTAAAACAGGGATGTCCTCATTCCCCCACATTTTTTGGTTTATATATGTATAAGCTTGAAGAATGGATAAGCAATATCGAAGGATAAGGCATCCAATTAGCAAGATATGTGGTGAAGCTGCTTTTATATGCAGATGAGCTTATCCCTATTGCTAAATCCGTGATAGGTTTGAGAAAGCACTTGAAAGATCTGAAACTCTTTTGTCAAGATGCAGGAATGCAAGTAAATATCAGCAAAACTAAAGTCATGATTTTCTCCTTGAAAACATAGAAACAATAGGATACTTTTCTCTTTGAGAGCAACCCCTTGGAGGTTGTAGATGAGTACAAATATCTAGGAGTTGAGTTCCACTACAGGCTCAGTTGGGAGACATGTAGATCAAAGAGAATCCAAGGAGGGTGGAAATCTTCTTACTTTCTTCATAACATGTGTAGAAAAGCAAAATTATGGGATTGGAAGACTAAGAAAACCCTCTTTGGTTTATTAGTGGTGCCAGTTATCCTATATGGTTGCGAGATATGGGGGAGTAACATGTCAAGCCTCAAATGGAAACAAATAGAAATAATCCAAAAGCATCCAATCACAAGTAGACTAAAAGTCAAATCAAAGGTTCCATATGATATACTTTTAGCTGAGGCTGGCATGTTTCCAATTGAGGCTTCAACGATCATTCATTTGCTAAGTTATCTAAGGAAGGTTGAAAATAAGGATAAGCATCAATGGCCCATGTTGGTCATCAAAGAAGAGCTAAGTCATTGGAAAAAGACATGGATGAAGAAAAATAAAAAGTGGTTGGGCAAATGGGACATAAATTTGCATGACTATCCTCACGCTAAGGAGGAGATAAAATAGTGAGTGTTAGAAAAATTCAAGACTGCCATGTGGACAAAGCAAGTAGGCAAAAAGAAAAGCATATTATGTCAAAGAATTTAACCCCGCATGGAAGCATGATGATATGAGTATTTGAGTTCCACAATAAAGGGAAAAGCTAAAATATTAATTGTGCAGTTGAGAACTAGATCCCATCATCTAAGGTGTGAAACCGAGAGATGGGCGACCCCTAAAGAAGAGTGGGAATAAAGAACTTACATTTTTTGCAACACAAGGGCGGTAGAAATAGATTGGAATTATATCAAAGAATGTGCAACATATGAAGGTATTCATCGTGAGTTTGATAACAGTCTAAAGGTGAAAATTCTTAGTGAGATTTTTAAGGAGGAAAGACTTCACAAAATAACGAATTTCTTACTCCATATTCACAACAACGGAATTAACATGGAAAAGAATCTAAATATGGTTTAAGTTGTTTGGTGGTCCTGTAGACCGTGGGATCTTGTGGATGTCATTAAAAACCATTCATTCATTCATATAAGATTAAAGAGAGGAGAGCAATGAGGTTGTACTAGATTCCTTATAAGATTAAATAGATGAGAGCGATGTATTGATGGAGTATAAGTGGGTGTTTATTTGGTTAAGTAATGGATTATGTGATATCTAATCACAATTATTGAAGATTTAAATTTATTAATTTGTTTTGATTCGATGAATTTAATTCTTCTTAGTTGGCATACTCCTTATTTGAATTTTTCATAATTCTTTGTAGTGGTGTTTATTTGACTAAGTGATGGGTTACATGGCATATAACCATAGTTATTGAATATTTAAGGTTGTTAATCTATCTAAGTCCACCAAAAGTGTTTATTTGGCTAAGTGGTGGATTGCACAACATACAATCATAGCTATTGAAGATTTGAATCCATTGATATGTCTGAGTCCTTCACCATAATGGATTTTTTGAGGTGCAATAGTTAACACTTCTCATCTTTGAAAACACAAGATCTTTAATGGCCTCGAGGGAGCTATGAATTTGTGGTCATTACATCTACTATAAGGTTAAGGGAAATTCTTTCAATATTTAGTTCATCTTTTTTCCAATAGAAAGTTGAGGGGTTACAAATGGATTAGAGGGTTCCCACAAGCATTTTTAGGGTTAACAGGGGGTGACGAGCAAAAATGAGAAGGAAATCCATTGGGTTATAGATGTGGTGATGTGGAAATCATGTTGAGAATGGAGGAAGAATGTTTAGACTATTTGAATGACCTATTAGAAGGTCAATAGATCTAGACACACCTTCTTTTTAGTCCACTTGGAAAATCTTAAGATCCACAGAGGAGGTTTCACTTGGTGTCGTACTTGTTGGAGGAAACAATGGATATCATTCGTGATCCAGGTCTGGGTGTGACAAAGGACCCTTCCAAGACCTTTTACTTTCATGATGTGTTAAATTGCATTTTTAAAAGAACATAAATGAATACATATGCATGTTGTAAAGAAGAGGAACATGTCAATCATCATCAACACAAAAACATAAGCCGTTGATAATGGAGTTCGTCCAGGAGGGACTACGTTTCCGAGCCCTAGTGTCAAGATGGTGTAGGCCGCTGCATTAAGTGTTGTCAATAGTGATGATGTACACGGAGGTGATGTTGCTATCATACAAGGAAAAAGCCCTCACACAGGAGTGGCTCCAAGAGATGTTCCACTACAGGAACTCTCAGTCAAAAGACTCCTATTAATATGACACAAAACTCATGTATGATGATCATCCCGCCAACATGGCATAAAATGGATCTCAAAGCAAACATACATGGCGACAACATGAGTATCCCATCAGCATATAACAAAGGGATCTCAACACACAACATGATGAATCATGACAACAAGTACATCACACAGATGATTCCGCATCACATCAAGCAGGAATCATGAAAACGAGTAAGAAACAAGATCCCACATCAAGCATCAATCAGGGATATGTGCAGCACAATGCATAGCAAAATTAGTACATGAATACACTGCATATTCCTCACATCCAAGGGCCATATGAAGAAGCGGATGTCAAACTACTAAAGTTGTTCGTACGTCGAATCTCGAGGCGTCGAATCTCATGGAAATGGTTGCTCGCATAGAATGTTGACACCTGCACTCCACTTAGAAAAGTGGCTGAAAAATAGAATGAGAAAATGGAAAATCTGAATACACCATCGGATTTGTGGCATCAAATAGTGCAAAATCGACTGTCAAATTTCTGAATTTTGAGAAAGTGAGAATTTGGGGCTCAAGGAATCTTTTAGATTCTCTATAGATTCCTCAAAGATTCCCTCCTCTGGGTCCTCTGCAAATCAGTTGTTCAGATCAAGAAACTGACTGCACCATTGGGTTCATGTTGCCAAAAGGTGTAAGATCGACATAAAGTTTTTCCAATTTGGACACTCCAAAAATTTCACCCTCCTGGAAATTTTGCTCAGTCATGGTTCCGCATGCATTAAAAAATAAAAAAAATAAAAACCGGTCTCATTTTCCATGCCCACTCCTAGTTCCTCCATGCTTGTGGGTGCACTGAAAAATGAAGGATTTATATTATTTCCTGGGCAGATTAACCAAAGCAAGAGGTTTGACATAGTGGTAAAAATAATCATTTGTTGAGGAGGGGTTGGGTGGTCAAACCCCATCCCTCCTTTTTTTATACATTACGATTTGTTTAAATCAAAACCACATACATTACGATTTTTTTTTTTAAAGTTTATTATCGGGCGGAGGGTCCACTATTTTGGTGGCCCGCACCCCCATCCCCTATCGCCGGTTCCATGGTACATGGTTGCGCATTAAAGTTTTGTTGACTGTAGGTTTTGGGGGGGTCATTGTAATATATTTATGGTTATAGTTATAACATATGTGGTGGGAGTTGGATAGGCGTGGGGGGGGGGCACCACCCCCCTTTATATATATATATGTGTGTGTGTGTGTGTGTGTGTGTGTGTGTGTGTGTGTGTGTGTTGTTTTTTTGGAAATTCGAAATCTGGACCAAAGGAGAAATTTTAACAAGGCAACAATTTTTCCCGGAATCTAGCCGGAGTTGGCCGGATTCCGTCCGCCATAAAAAATCTAATTTGTGTCTCCATTAAGCCTGCGTAGTCAGCAAAAGTCAACCAAAACTTTGACTGCCTCTATCTTCCTCATCCGGACTCAGATTGACGAACCGTTTACACCACCACGACCACAATCACGAGATCTTTAACATGAACTTGGTTCAAGCATAATCCAAATACTTTGATTTTTGACCTTTCATAAGTCTTCTGTCCTATGTGTGTCTCTTGAGCCATCTGGATCAGTTTGTCAACGAGCTGAAGCAATATCTAACCAAGGCTCTAGGGTGGAGGATCAACTCGAGGAAAGGATGATGGGACTAGTTAACTACTCACATGAAGCCCTTCAATTCAAAATAGTTTTACTACTCGAGAGTTAGATTAGAATAGATCATGTAAATCCTCAATAGTTAAGCAATGGGACAAACAAGGGCAAAGTTTTAACTTGAAAATATGATCGACTTGGTACCAGGATTCCTTATATTGATCCTTGCAGAGATAGGCAGTCCCATGGGATTATGCTTGGTTTTTGTTAGTAATACCAGTCTAGATCCATCTAATTTCAGATCTTTCATGCGTCGAGAGGGATCAAATCACTCGAGGTGAAAACCTTCTTTTTGGAGTGTAGAGTTTGAGGAAAGGCTTGCACTTCAAGGGATTCGATCCCTCTTGGTGCATTATAGATCTGGAGTTAGATGAATTGATCCAGGTGAATATTGGTGGCCACCCGCTAATTCCACTTGGATCCCCTCTACGGCTCCAGAAGTTTAGGACCCGAAAAACTGCTAAAAATAGTAAACTGTGCTACAACTCACACCCACATAGTTAAATCCAGCTTGCATGGAACAAGTTGCAACTGATCGAATCATGGACACATAGATCAAGCACACTCGCCAGCAGAATATCCAACTGTATCGAGTTGTCAAAGCATGAAAACTTCTTCACCAGGGCAAGTGGCTCACCAGGGACCAAGTGAAGCAGAAGTTCCCTCATCTCATGTAGGAACTCAACGCAATGGGGAACATTGCTTCTGAAGGGGGGAGGAATGATCCAGGTGGATATTGGTGGCCACCCGCTAATTCCACTTGGATCCCCTCTAGTGCTTCTTTCAGTTTTTTCAGTTTCCTTAATTATAGCACAGTTTACTATTTTTAGCAGTTTTCTGGGTCCTAAACTTCTGGAGTCGTTTTGAGGCCCTAAACGACGTTTTTTGGGAAATCTATGGCCAGCGATTTTTCTGTCTAAAAATTGTCTTTTTCGTCGTAGTCCTCGGAGAGATCTTTCCAACTGGCTATCATGCGCGTCAAACAAAGATAATACGACCAATTCGCGACCCCGAGAAGTTGATGTACCAACTTACCCAAAAACGGGGCCCACAATTTGGTGTTTCATCTTCTAGGGTTAGGTTTTGGAATGTGAAGGGTTTCCATTGTTTCTCAACAATAAATAGGCCTTCGAGCCTCATTGTAACACAGTTCAGAGGCATGTAGCCACACATCTCTTCTCAAGCTACCATTGCCCTAGCTGGTTTATTTCCATTTATGGTTGTAAGCATATTTCCGTATTTTCCATTAATGAAATGAAGTATTATTTCCGCTGCATCTTTGTGTATATGGTTATCTCTGTAATTTGTTGTGTTCCTATTTAAGTCTGGATCATGAATCTAGTCTGGTTCCAGTTGAGGGCGACAATGTCATATTTTTAGATTATCATTATTATGTATATGTTTGAGATAAACTTCATACTTTGAAATTTACATTATGTTTTTTTTACCTAACATGACTGTTACACAGTAATTTGTCACCGTTTGTCACTATCCCTGTTACCCTTCTCCCGCATCTTGGAGGACCCATTCCGGGACTTGTGAGAAGTGACAAGACTTGAAACCACTTGCCTTATTCACCTCTAAACATGAGCTTCATATGCCCTTAAGACATCTCCTGCTCATTGCCCTTAAAAACAGCCCTTTTTGCATTAGCACTGGTACCCTGTGTTATGCCCGCACCAATGGGGAAAATCCTATTGAAAGGGCGCGCCATTAGTGCTCTATCCCAGAGTCGCAATCGCACCAACCATTTTGGGCAAAGTTTTGAACTAATCAAACCTCCGAAGGTTCTGTCCAACTCATTCACCAAACTGACTCTAAGTTAAGTGAGGATGGTTTGGCTTCGAATCTCCTTGGATGGAAAGTAGTTTGCCACCATTCCATCGAAGTTTCCAAGTGATGAAGCCAAATCCATGATTGTGGGGGATTGACCTTATCTCTTCCTTTTCCTCTATAAAAGCTTGTCTCCATGGCTTGAGCAAGCTAGTTCTAGTTCTGATAGTTCTGACTCTTGTGGCAATACTTGTGCTGAAAGGAAGATATCAAAAGATTGGAATTGCAAGAAGCCTTCTTTGTATCCATAAGGCTTTACCTAAGTAAGGAGACCTTGTCACTAAAGAGAGAGAGAGCTTGTCCCTCTTCCCTTCAAGATTTTGCAAGACTTGTGTAGCTAAGCACCCAGCCAAAGGAGGACTTGACATCAGGACGCTGGTTGTATTCTCCTTTGTTGAATTATTAATAATAGATGACTATCATTATGGTTCCATTCTCGTTGTACTTGTAATGGTTGATGTTGAATTATGTCCTTCTTGACTAATGTATAATTGCATATATTAGATTTCACGCTTGTGTTGGTGTTGTTCTCTTTGTGTGCAGGTGTCCATTCACGTGGATAGTGGAGGATCGTGACCGGCCAAGGCAAAGGAACCTGGGCGAGGTCTTTTCTACAAACTAAAGCGTTGGATCTCAAGTAGGTCTTCATCACCTATTCTTTATTTGCAATTAGGAATTTGCGTGATAGCATTGTTTGATTATTGCTAGACCCGTTCTAGGCTAGTAGGGATCGCCTCTATCCGTAGAGGGGATTTACCTCTCCAACAATTTGGCAACTCCGCTGGGGACTTTAGCTTGTTGTTTGATTTGTAAACTTAGACGGAGTCTGAAACACGGCCAGATAGCCTTCAAAACACTATTGCTTTGCAGTAGCGAAGTAGATCAAAGCCGCTTCAGTCAATCTCCGGTTTGGTTTACGAACTAAACGATTTGGAGTTTGTCTTGCCTCTTTGGTTTTCTTTTGTTTGCTTGCTTAGATAAGCCTTTGGAACTGAATTTCTTGCTGCCCCCGTGTTTTTTGACTTGCTTTGAGATTGTGACCCAAGCCCTGGACTGCGTATTTTTCTTTTGAAATTGGCAAACTTTGTTAGCGCGCTTTTTGCCTTCACAGTCGCGCTAGTGGCCCTTGCTGCTAACTAACAACCCGCGCCAATCCCTGTTTAGCGCGAGTTGCAGCCTGACAGTCGCGCCAGGCCTTATAGTTTTTGGTCCACTTATTTTGCTTGTTGTCTGAGCTTGGATTTGCATTTTGCCACCTCTTTTTCAGTTGCTGGAGTGTGTTCAAGCCCTGTTTGACTGGTTTTCAACCTTTGTCCTCCGGGTGTTTGCCTCTTTCCATCGATTTCACACCTCGACCTTAGGGCATCTAGTGGCCGTGTGTGTCGAGCCTCCCGTGGGAGTTTTGGGTTCTTTGATCGTCCAGTTAACCTTGTGATTTCTTTTTGCACTTTCTGCAGTGATTGTTGAAGTGTCTTTGAGTGATTTCCAAACAACTTGCTCTTGTTTGCTTGGATTTCATTCTAGCTTTGTTTGAAGCTTAGATCACATAGCTCGTGTGAAGCCTTGTTTTCCTTTCGATTTGGAGAACTGTTTTAGTGTCTTGGGATTTCATTGTGTCTTCATTGAGTGAATTCGCTTCTTTGCTCCATGTTATTATCTTTCAAAATTCATTCTAGTGCATTGTGCTTGTAGAAAGGAAAATCAAATAATCTCTTTTGCATTTAATAGTGAATGGAATAGAACTTTTCGTTATTTGCATTATTGAAAAGAAATTTTTTTGTTTATTTGCCATTAGCTGCATTAGGGTGTTTGGTTGATTGTGTTCGTTTGGTTTGATTGAAACTCTTAACCTTCTCGTAGTTAGTCTTCATCGAACAAAATGGCTTTCTTTCGCATGTAGCTTGCATCTAGGAAATTGTGAAAGATCACATACGGTAGGGCCTTAAACTGAAACTTAACTAAAGATCGACCATAAAATAAACCGAATCAACTTAAAAACGCATTGGAACATAACGCAAACATTCTAGAGGTCTAGGATAGAGACGTGCTCCAGCATCGTTAAACCTAGTCACCTTTGTTCTCACATTAAGGTTGGGTGATTCCTCCTGGTGTGGTTCGATTGTGGTCTAGTACGAACTTGGGCTCCCACGTACCGTCGCGTATATATGGGGAGACTCCACTAGGTTTGCATCCTTGATCCATAGGAAGCCATGTCTG
>APFE031381905.1:46663-63130 GCA_000404065.3 Pinus taeda | reverse complement strand
GTCTTCGATCCAACATTAGAGTCTATGGAATCATGATTAACATTTCTTTTGTTCTCATCATGAGTTTCCTTTACTGCCCTTTCACCATTAGTGACCACTTCTTGTAGCAACTTATTCAATTTTATCTTCAATTCTTCCATATTATCATCCATGCCATCCATTTTAGCATCCATGCTGTTAGAGTTGGCCTAGTAGCCCTCCATCAGCGATCAAAGCTCTTTCCACTTGCATAAGTAGGTGTCTCATCAATGTCATCTTATTGCATTCCATTAGGCATGCCATAACCCTGATGGAGGAGCTTGTGTCTTTTATTCCCCTCTTGGCACTGCTGGATGAAGTTTGTTTCAGTCAATAAATTCCTTAAAGGGTCATTGGCCTTGTCTTGAAATCAAGGTCCTAGGTCTAAGGTTTAGTCCAATTTTGTCTTTTGAGGTCATGTCTTATGAGGTCAATAAATTCCCAGCAGGCCAGAGGGATGTCCATCAAAGCATCACTTCAGATGATTTCATATTGTATAGCTAATTTTGACCTTGAGTTCAAAAACTCTGTTTTTGAAGGCAAGGTCATTTTCTCATTTTTGTAAAAATTTGTAAAAAATTCAAATTCTCCAGAAGTTGGCATGTGGCCTTGGTCTCCTTTGCCAAGACTCCTCAGAAGCTATCCCTGCAAAATTTATTAAGAAAAAGCATCATTTCAACCAATTTCATGACAAAAAGGAAACCACAGGTCAGCAACAATTAGTTTTAAAGAGTGTCATTGCATAAACATTATAAAGTGGGTTTGAGGGGAAATAAATTTAAATGAAGTGTATAAAAGCCCCTCTCTCCTCATTTTGTAATTCTTTTGCCTCCAAGACTCCAAGAGCAAGTGTGAAAGGCAATTTAGTGTGAAACTGGGTGAATTTGGTGACTGCACCTGTGCGCTAGGCATCAGGGCCTGCGCGCTACGCGTCAGGGCAGTCTCTGCAGTGCAAAATTGGTCGGGCGCTACGCGTTGGGTGCGCGCTATGCTCCAGAGCCCGCGTGCTACGCGTTGGGTGTCCACCTTCAGAAATCTTCCAGTGAGCCACAAATCGACTTCTTCCTCTTCAATTTCTTCAGCATTCAAACAGTAAAAACAGCAGGTCATTTGAGTAGAAGCAGCAGTACATTTAAGCCATTTTTCTCTTGAAACCATGTCAGAAACCGAAACAAACTATGAGCAAAGTGATGACCGTGAGTCAACACCAGAGGTTGAGGTGCCAAGGAGGCCTCACAGGGGTGGTAAGGGTGGTCAGCATGTGAGACAGGAGCCCACCTCTTTGGCATATTTGCAAGCTTGTCCACTTGCAGTCACATGTTTCCGTCATCAATTATGTTATGGATATTGCGAGAGAATTTCCCAAATTCAGCACCACAGGGAATTGGTCCACTTGTTTGTTTTTCATTTGCACGACGGACATGTGAATCTTGCAGGGGTGGATTTTACATTGTCACCTGAGATTGTTGCTCAAGCAACAGGGATACCCAATGTTGGAGAAGAGTGGAACAAGCGCCAGCTGTTGGACAGATTCCAGTATGAGCCCTACATTAAACCTATATATATGAGGCACCTAACTGGTGTGTTTCTTTTCGGATTCTTGAGGGATGAGTATGCGCCCTTGATGAGGCTCATCATTCACTATTTCACCTATGAGGGCAGATTTTCATGTTTGTATTCGTATCATATCCGCTTGCTGATGCATTTCACACGGGTATGGGTGATGAACATTCCTTTCATCATGTGCCGGAATATTGAGAGGATGGTGCCCTTGGTGCAGAGAAAGAACCCAACACAGCAACACAGGAGCATCTACCATTATGCTTTGATCAAGATTGTGGTCATGCATAAGTTTGCCCAGCAGGGCATTCCATGGGAGTATTTCATCTCTCAAGATTTCTTCACAGTGCCACCACCCCTTGAGGTTGTTCATGGGGAGGGAGGACCTTCACAATAGTATGACATCCCTGAGCCCAGACATGTCAGTTCCCCTCCATTGGTCACATATCAGAGAGGCCACAGGGCCTTATTTTCATCAGCTCGGCGAGTATTTTCTCCACACCAGGTGGAAGGGACCTCGCCTTCTTCATCAGCACCGCGAGTGTTATCTCCACACCAGGTGGAAGGGGCCTCGTTTTTGATAGCAGCATAGGTATCAGAGAGGGGCAAGCAGCCCATGATTGAGGAAGGAGTGTCAGGTGATCCAGATATTGACATCATTGATCTTGACACCCGTTCTCCTAGCTTGGAGCTTAAGGAGATCATCCGAGAGCAAAGGACCGAGAATGAGTCGTTGCACAAGAAATTGCAGATGGAAAAATGGGTGATTAACTATTTAGAGCAGTGCAACAAACAGTTGGAGGATGAGCACGAGCTTTATGAGCAGCGGAAGATTCGTGAAGACCGAGAATTGGCCTGTAGGAGACCCGGTGATTTGACACCCATAGATCGAGAATCCATGCTTATTCGGGTGAACACTCACTTGGATAGGTTGTTGGCGAAAGTCAATAGAGACAAAGATATGCTCCGCCACATGAAAAATCATTATTGGGCCTGCATGCACGTGTGCAAGGCAAAAATGAAGGTTCTTAAGAGACGATTGGCCAAGGCACAAAAACGGAAGAAAAGGCCTGATCGACTTCAGATTTTGGCTGATGCTACCTTGAGGGAGCATGACACTCAATGATACACCCCCAGCTCAACATTTAGACAATTTGGAGCAATTTTGGTCATTTTTGAAAATTTTTGTCAAAAACAGGTTTTTGTCCCCAATGCGTAGCGCGCCGGGCGCTAGCCTTTGGTTGGGGAGGTCCATTTCAGGAAACGCTTGTATCTTTGGATTTTTCAGGACAAAATACAGTTTCTCAATCATGGCCAAGAAATTTCATGGAGATTTGAGCCCCCAAAAGGTCAAAAAACAAGAAAAAAATGACCTTCTGCAACTTTTTGGACACACAGGAAGCAGTCTTGGGAGATTGCAATTTTGGAGGGGCAAATGGCCACCCAATTGAAACATTCCACTTGGGCTGGAACGTAGACATCCAGGCCTTTCTAGCAAGGCCACTTGTGCCTCATTTTAACTCTGGGAAGTTCCTCAAAAGCAGGCCCAAAGGCGTGCTACGCGTTGAGATTCAGGGCGCTACGCATCAGGCTATTTTCACAGAAATGCACCTACAGCTCAGCAAAACGCAGTTTGATAGGTTTGAGCTTGCTTTGAGTTGGATTTTGATCCTCCTTGATGTAAATGTATGTAATTTTTGATTACTTTGAACACTTTGACTTATATCATCTTCTAGAAGATTCGTTCATTGAAAAGGCAAAAAATTTAAATGAATGAATTGGTTTCCTAGCTATATAGAGGCAAGTTGTTTTGACTGCCTAGATTTAGTGTTCGAAGTTTGGCTTGAGTTGAAACTAGCTCTAGGATAGTGAGCTCGACCCCTAGAGGCAAGGAAAGATGTTATCTTGCCTATATTATGTACTTTCTTAGTCATTTTCATGGTTGGACTCTTGAGGGAGAAAGCTTCTATTGTATTACTTAATGTATCTCTGCATTTTTGGTAAAGGAAGAAAGACCAGGGTTTTGCAGTCCTTTTTGGGATTCCTGTGGTTACATGTATTGATGGTGTGTTTCTCTTTGTACTTGTAAGCTTGTTATGCGAATCATCTTCTTACTTTTTCTTCTGCAAATTAGGCAAATGAAGTGTTAAGGTAGAATTCATGGTTGCTATGCTATGCCTTTAAATTTGCTTAATATCAATGTTTTCAGCTGTTTAAGGAGAATTCAAGGTGATTGCTTGCTCTCCTTAGCTCCTCACCAGTCATTCTCATCCATCCAAATCTTTCAAAGGCATCAATACAGTCTCCTACCTCGCCCCAAAGAACCCCCTACGAAAAATGTGTCCAATCCCCGCACTCAAAATTGCCTTTCCCCAATTTTCCACCAAAACCCTAAAAATCCCAAATCAAACCTTTTTATTTGTTTACTAGCCTAAAATCAGTGTTCTTTATTGGTTATCTCTTCCCGTTGAAGATCTTTGCCGAGATAGACCGGAGAGAGCCCTCTCTTGCCCCGTAGGGCTAGCTACGAGGCTAAGTGGTTTGATGTTGCCTTGGAGTTTACCTTTTTCAGCCTGAGGTGAAATTTTAAGCGCTAACAGAGGGGAGACATTTGTATTCACACATATGACATTCGACGATAGGGCTTGGTCAACACCTGTCCCCTACCTAGCAGCAACTAGATACTCTTGGGAACCGATGCCTGTTGGAAATGGAGAAGGTTAAACCACAACGGTTCAAGGCAGGGAGCTTTTTACTATTTTACTATTTTATTTTATGGTTACCCTCAACAACACACACCCTTAATAGGAGATCAACAGCATGGATAGTTACATTTTTCACTTTCTCCTTCAGAAAGAGGAAATGGTCAGCCAGAGGGATTGTGTCGACTTGGAGCTTGAGTTGGAAGACATCCTATCTGTTTGGGGTCTAGAGCCAACTCAACAAAACTTAGACAAGGTAACAATTCCAGCTAGATCCACAGTTGGAAAAATGGGAGTAACTATACTAGATTGGAACTTTGGATGTGATTTAGGGTTTCTGGAAGAAGGAAAATCCTTCTATACAAAGGTGGTTTGTTGGGGTTCTGACATCGGTCCTCAAGAAGGTCAGGCGATTGCAGCAAAATTTGCAGATCAAATCATAGGGGCGTCGGTGGAGCTCCTGGTAAGCTCAAAAACTCCCTCAGTGTTTCTAGATTCTATTCGGGAGGGTTGGAAGACATAGTCAAAAGCAATGGCTTAGGGGGAATGAGGGACTCAAGTACTGTCTGTTAAAGGATCCATTATCAAATGATATGGGCATGAGCCAAAGGTTGAATAAAACCCTGGCATGCAAATTAGCATTGAGTCAGAGGGTGAACAAGACACTCGAACCCCTTTCACTACTTAGTCCGGAAGATGCAACAAGAGAGGGTTTTATTCAAGAAAATCGAGCTTTAAAGCCTAGGAGAAGTACAAAAGTTTTCTGTGGACATTGTGAGGTAACGAGATTGTGGTCCCTCAACAGATTTTCAGGGCTTTGAGAATGAAGGGGTCTTGATTTTGGCCCTCTGGGGGCAGGGGAGCGGACACTGAATATTGGTCCAAAAACAAAGGGGTAGCTTATAGACCTTTGGGAGTTTTTCATTCGAAATGTGTCGGTGGAGGAGTGGTTAGGGCCGTTTCTTAAGGAAGAGAAAATTTCCTGAGAGGGGAAGTCTAAAGCATTATCAGCCGAGAATGGCTAGACTACCAACTCAAAGAGAAAGAAGGGGAAAGTAATGAAGAAAAAAGCAGAATGCCCAAATCTAGTTCTCGGGGTCGACATACATATTGATAAGGCTATGGAAGCTTTTGAACTAATTCTAGTTGGAAGAGGAAAAGGAAGGCACTACTCAGCAAAGTATATATCATAATGGATTTCTAAGGCATGGTGTGGGGCTTTGGATATTCACGTAGAAGTGATCACTTTGGCAAGGGGATGGTTCATGGTTAGATTCAACAAGGGCGAGACTTTGGAATGGGTGTTGGAGCGCAAGTGGTGCTTCAAGACAGCACCAATATTATTCAAGAAATGGACCCCCCTCTTTGATGCACATAGAGAAAAACTAAAAGAGATACTTGTCTAGGTTTGGCTTCCAGTTTTTCCTCCGCAACTCTGGATGGAGGATGTCTTCAAAGACATAGGCAAAAAATTCAGATTTTTCCTTGAAGCTGACATGTCATTTTTGGAGACTAAGAATAGGAATGTGGCCCGAATCCTGGTAAGACTAGATCCAAGGGAGGGTTTGGCTAAAACAATTTAGTTTCAGCTTCAGGGGTATACTTACTCCTAAATTATTGATTATGAGCAGTTGCCCTTCCAATGACATCGACGCCATAAACTTGGGAATCTAGTGCGTGATTGTCCCCTAGTATTCAAAAGGAGAATAAGGCAAAGGGGTGAGCTGGGGTCAGAAGTTCGGGCACATGTCGATGAGAAGGCCATTGTATATACAGTGGAGATTGGGGATCAACAGGATGGGGTTTTGGTGCCGATGGAGGTCCAAGAAGAACAACATGTGAGGTCTAGGATCCAAAATTTTCCAAAGCTCAATCAACATCAGGAGGCTCAGGATGAGGTTGAATTCATCGGTCCAGTGCCCCAGCCAGTGGGTGTTTGTTCTCATCCCCTCTCCTCTTTATTTTTTTTCTCTGCAATCATTATTAAATGTTCTCCCTAGGCCTAGTCCCTCTAGGCCTTTCTTGTCTGAAGCTCGTCATAACGGTAGTGTGTCTTATGCTCTGGATAGTATCATCACCTCTATCCCAACACTTAATTTATCTATGTCCTCCCCATCTGTCCCTAAGTGTTCTTCCCTCGTTTTGTATCCCTCAAAGAAATCTCACTATAACCTACGTCCTCTGGACAAGAGGGACCTTCCTTTAGAGTCTGTAGGAGGGTTGGGGGGTTTCTGGGAGCCCTCAATGCCTTGTAAGACTCAAGGTAGAAAGTAAAAATTATCTAAGGCTCAGTAAAAAGAAAAAATGGATATTTCCAATGGAAAACAATTATCCCTCAAAGGGGTGCTTAGAGCAACGCAACCCCCTGTGGTGGTTACCAAATGATTATTTTGTCTTTCAGTTACAGAGGGTCTTCTAGCACTCGAAAGAAGATAGCTTTAAAAGTTTTATTCAAAAATTATTGTCTTGATGTTATTATGCTTTAAGAAACCCTTGGGAATGGCGATATTGTGTTGAATTATCTTTGTAAATTGCTGTCAGGATGGTCTTTTGTGACCACTAACACAAAAGGAGGAACTGGTTTTGGGGTTTGAGGTTTTGTCCAAGTCGATCTCCTGGCTGATTTATTTTTGAACAAACTTCAGATGGGAAAGCTTATTGATGTAAACTTGATAAAAGCCATACCTACCTGGATAAACAAGCGTGCGGGTGAAGCTAGGGTGGCTAAGAGATTGGATCGTTTCCTATTGAAGGAGGACCTTGTTAATCAAATCCCCCTTTTTAGGTAGTGGGTTGGAATAGGAGGGGATTTAGACCACTTCCTCATCATCTTGAAGCTAAAAGGGACCAGTAGGAAGCCTGACTCACCCTTTAAATTTAACGATGTTAGCTCAACGATCTTAGTTGCAACAGTTTAGTCAAAGCCACCTAGAGGCCTCTAGACCATCATCATGATTCCTCTTTAGCTCAAACTTTTATGGAAAACCTTAAAAGAATGAAACAGGAAACGATTAACTAGGTTAAAGGAAAAAATATTAGGGAAGAAGCTGAGTTAAATGTATTGATGAAGCACTTGAATCCATGGAAAGTCCGGAGGGGGATGGATATGAGATAGAGGATCAAAAGGAGAGGATTAAAAAGTTTGAATTTGTAAGAAGAAAGATACCTAATGACACCGAAGAACAATGGAGGCTCAAAAGCAGAGAAATTTGGCTAGTTGTTGAGGATGAGAACTCAATTTTTTTTCAAAACTATGCAAAGGGAAGGAAAAATATAAACATTATATGGGGAATGAAATAGGCAGATGGGGGAAAAGAAAAATATTTTGATGAGTTGGTGACTCTGGGAAGAAATCACTTCAAAGACTTATTGAGAGTGTCAGAAGAAGCTTCAATTGATGAAGTCATCTAGGTGGCTCAACTTTTCCCTAGATGCGTGGAGGAGGAAGATAATGATTTTCTTATGGCTCCTGTCTCAAAAGGTGAAGTGAGAGGGGTAATTAAATCTATGCAAAAAGACAAGAGTCTAGGGCCAGATGGTTGGATAGTTGAATTCTTCCAACACTTCTTCGAGCTAATTGGGGAAGAGCTTACTAGGGTGGTGGAGGAATCTAGGCTCAGAGGCTATGTCTATGAACCCTTCCACTCTACCTTTCTGGATTTAATCCCTAAAACTTATGACCCTTCAAATTTCAAAGATTTTAAGCCTATCTCTCTCTGTAACTGTATCTATAAAATTATCGCCAAAATCATTGCTATCCCACTGAAATCAATTCTCTCTAGAAATATTTCTAGGGAACAATTTGGTTTTCTTGATGGCAGATCAATTCATGAAGCCATAGGGGTTAGCTAAGGAATTTATGTATAGTATCAAGAGGATCAAAATAAAAGGTCTGATAGTTAAAATTGATCTCTCAAAGGCTTATGACAGAATTAGCTAGTTATAATTGCGGCTTTTGCTGACACATTTGGGCTTTGGTATTGGCTTCATCAACTGGGTCATGAGATGCATATCTATTGTGAGCTTTGTTGTTCTTACCAATGGTGCAACATCCCCTTTTTTCCATAGTCAGAGAGGGCTTAGATAGGGGGTCCTTTGTTCCCGCTACATGTTTTACTTACGGCAGAAGGGTTAATCCAATTGATTCTTGTTGTTAAATGAATATGAGAGTTAAAAGAAATTGAAGTAGCAATAAATTTGTGTATCACCCACCTCTTTTTTGTTGATGACATCCTTTTGTTCAATGAAGGAACTAGGGGTGATATACAACAGTTGAAACTTTCTTTTGATTTGTTTCTCAAAGCTATTAGGATGTGTATTAATACATATAAATCCTCAATAGTTCATGAAGGTTTTTCAATGGATGAGGTCAATAGGATACTATTGATCCTCCCCTTTGAATAAAAACCCAAGATGGATAACTTTAAATATCTAGAGTTCCATATCAATCCAGATACCTATAGGAAACATGACTGGAAATGGTTATTGGAAAAAATTGAAAAATGTATTAAACATTGGAGTTTCAAGTAGCTTTCAAGAGCTGGTAGATTGGTTTTAATCAAATTGGTTCTAATTGTTATTCCAGTCTATTGGGTAGCTCTCACCTGGGTTCCAAAAGGCATTCTTTCTTAGATTAGGAAATTGTGTGGTCTCCTTTTATGGTTTGGCTCGAAGGAGGATGCAGTACTTCCATGGGTAGCCTGGGACAAAATAGGTCACCCAAAGGTTTGGAGAGGTTGGGGAATAAAGTATATTCCATATTTTGCAACATCTTTGGCAACAAAATATGGGTGTCAATTATTATCAATGGATAACCTGTGGACTGTAGTGGTGAAAAGGAAATATATTGACCCGATCCTTATTGATGAATGGATGCGTAGGATAGATAAGAAAACCTTAAACACATCAATAATCTAGAAGGCTACTGTAGACTCTTTCGATATTATTGAAGATGGACTTACTTGTCATGTTGGGAACAGAGAAAAGCTCAGAGTAGGAATTGATCCATGGGTGGCATGCAGTGATGGATATGTCCTTTCTAGGGAGATAACAAATTTTATCAACAAACAAGGTATCATTTTCTTGAATCAAATTGTGAAAGTTGAATTATCAATGAATTGGCATTAGGAATGGAAAACTATTGAGGATCTCCATTGAGATCCCTAATGGAGACATGATTGGCAAAACTATATCAAAGAATTGCAACGCACAAATGTTAGGATAAGGGATCGGCTAGATGAGCTTCATTGGGTACATGGTCCTAAAGGTTAATACTCCCCAAAGTATGGATATATTTATCAAATGGTTGGGAGAGCTTAGGGTGTGCAGTCTTGGTGGTGCAAAACACTGTGGAAATTGCAATGCCCAACAAAGTCAAGATTGTTCTTCTAGTGCATCCTTAAGAAAAAAGTGTCCACATTGGACAACCTCCAAAAAATAAATAAACATGGACCTGGTTGGTGCATATTATGAAAAAATTAAGAAGAATCAGTTAACCATTTGTTCTTAAGTTGTCCTTTCATCATCAAAATATGGGAGACCACGTTGAGTTTACTGGGAATTAGATTAATCTGGAATGGGGCAAGTATTCTGGAAGCCTAAAAAAATTGGTGGAACTTAGAAAAATATGGAAACCTGAGAAACATTCCTTTGATCATCACTTGGGCATATGGTTGGCAAGGAACAAAGGAATTTTTTAGGATATCTCATCATCACCCTCTCCTATTGCGGCAAAGTGTGCCTCTAGTTTTGCTTTAATACCCATGTCTTCTCCAAATCAGACTCGTAGGATCATTAGAGAAGAACATATCATACCACATATCCCATTGGCATATTTTGATGGCGCTTATGATGCACTGAACAAATGTGGGGTGGGGTTGGTTATAGACATTAATGAACACAATTTTTTCAAAGCTTCAGTTGGCCTTGGCTCGAGAATAAACAATTTTGCAGAACTCCATTCTTTGAAATACTTATTGTATTGGCTTCAACAATTGGGGATTGAATCAGTTCAAAATTTTGGTTACTCTTTAAATGTTATAAATTGGTTTAATGAAGTGTTGTGAGGATCCCTCCTAGGGTCCTCTAGCTAAAAAGTAAATTTATCTAATTTTAAACACAATAAGATGGGAAATAACTTATTTATATCTAAACATTTATTTGATGATAATATACGACTAAAATTTATTTACCATAAGTTAAATAAGCAAGAAATTCATTGCAATCATTTACATAAGTAATCAATAAACGAAGGAATATTTGTTTCAATATCTTAGTTGAGATGCTCCTGAGCTCCTGACTCTGTTGGGATGCTCCTCTTGACTACCCGACTGGATTTGCCTCCAAATCAATTAGTAATTAATTCATATTCCAAGGAACCTCCACAGGTTCCCTAACCCTCCGAGCCAAAGTCCAACCAGATGTAGTATGTCCAAGTTAAACAAATACTCTCCTTCTCTCCCTTCTTTTTTTCTCCACATTCCTCCCAAAATAAAATCTTCCAAAATCACAACCAAAACCAAAACCAAGACCAAGGACCCCCTCTCCTTTCATCATCCTTCCCTTTTTATGCCTCTTCCTCCCATCCACCTCAACCACCTACCATTAATGTCATGACTACCCTCTCATCCTTTCATTTAGTATCCTTGAATTTTCTTACCATATCTTCTTCCAAGTAGATTTGACAAGACATTTTGGGGATAAAATAGAGATATTTAATTTGGAAATTAATTGGAGAAGACCATATCTTCTCCCAAGTAGATTTTGAGAAGACATTTTGGGGATAAGATATGGATATTTAATTTGGAAATTAATTGGAGAAGAAAATATCTTCTCCCAAGTAGATTTTGAGAAGACACCTTGGGATATGGATATTTAAATTGGAATAAATGGAAGGAGACCATATCTTATCCAAAATTAAATTTGAGAAGACAAGTTGGGAATTGAATAATAACAATAATAAAATTTATATCAGTAAATAAATTTACAGTTTCACAAATGTAGGTATGTACCAATATTTCTTGATAATTATAAGTCAATATTTTCAAGGAATTTAAACACTAATAAATTTTGCATGATAAGATTAAGTAGGGAATTACATACACCCCTCCTTCAGAAAACTTCGTCCCAAAGTTAGAGTGAAAAATATACAATGAGTTCGAAAGCAGTTGGACAATAAGGCATAACATAATAGAGAGAAAGTTATAGTAGTAAAATTTAATAAGTCAGGCAATGATACCACTTCCCATCAAGAGTCTCCAACTAGTCTATATCCTCCTATCCTTCCTAATCTATTTTCATTCCCACCCTATCCATCCTTTGTTGTTATATACTATGGCATCGGCGATACCAATCTAACCATTGATAAAACCAAAATGGCGGAAGCGTCGACTATATCGACCTAACTTCCCCAATAGGCAACTAGCAATCGTCATTGCACGTCTAGGGGAGTGTGTCCATCACTGCCCTCCCACGATTCCAGGTTTGGAGGTTACATGGTGGGAAATAACTCCACCCCTCCTTACAACTAGGTTCAACACCCTAATATGGACCACACTACAACTTTGGTGGGATACTTGTCATCTAATAATCCAGTCAAGTAGTATTGTCAACTGCCATTTACATCTCACGCATGTCATAAGGGTGCATATCAACTAGATACAAAATGTAATAGAACATTGTACATCATACCTTTCCTCACTAGATGTCTCAACCTTCCCCCAATGGAAGAGTAGGTCTTGGTTATCATATGGTTCTTTCTAATTTGTAGGTTAGTTTTCATTCATGCATATATATAACAACAAAATATATATAGATAAGTGATCTTAAACATCATGTTATCAAGTCTAGTATCCACGTGTCAATTTTGTAGCTCATACTGGAAATAAATCTTACATTAGATAAATCATAATTTCACTAAGTCAATCATTAGATAAATCATATCCACTTAATCCATACATGAAACAACAATAACTCTGATAAATCATGCACTAGATAAATCATAACCAAGTAAGTCATACATTAGGTCACACATTAAACATTTCAATCACCAATACCTAATCCATCTAATGATTTATATAAGTAGTTTCACTTGTCCAAATAAATGCATCAATATTACATAGCGTTCATAAATAATTAACATGGAATTGCAAATAGAGCCTTAGCATAGGTAGCTATCTAAGTCAAAATGGACATCATAAATGGTCAAAAGTGAGGGGTAATTGCAACATATAGTCTTTGCATCCTCCCGGGTATCAGATCTCAATGGGTTATAATTGTCCCATTGTATCTTAACTTGGTCCACCAAGTGATGCCTGAGTTGTCGAACCCTATGGTATAATATGCATATTGGTTTGATCATTATGGTTCCCACGTTTGAGACCTATAATTCTCTCTAGTCAAGTTTGTGGGATTCACCAGAAACGTAATGTTATAGGACAAAGAAATAAAAACATCATGATTTTTATGCAAGTGGGGTGGTAGTACAAGACAATAGGACATTGGTCCAATTTCCTCTTTGATTCTAAAAGGTCCTATAATCAAGGTGGTAACTTCATACCTTTCTCAAACTGAATAGTGTTAGGAATAACAAAAAAAATAAAAATAAAAACTCGACCCCACACTTTAAAACTTCGATCAGTACTATGTGCATCAACATAACTCTTTTTCCTATCTTGTGCTTCCTTTAAACTTCGTTGAATCTATCTTACCTATTCCTCCATTTTTTGAAACAAACCTATCGTGACTATTACTGTGTCTTCCATCCTTTTGTCGACTCAATGGTGTCCTGCATGGCCTCCCATATAGAGCTTGATAAGGAGGCATCCTAATTGAATTGTGGTAATTGTTGTTATAGGAAAACTCTACCAATGGAAAGTACCTTTCCCACCGAGTCCAATTATCCACGACATACATTATAGACATATATTTTATAACTCAATTTACTCTTTCAGTCTTTCCATCTATATATAGACGATATGCAGTGCTAAGGTTTAACTAAGTCCCCAACACTAACTACAAACTTCTCCAAAATGTATATGTAAAGCGAGAGTCCCTATCAAAATGTGGGTAACCCATGTAGCTAGATAACTTCACCTATAAATACTAATGCAGGAGCATCCAACTCAGAAATTCCATTGGGGTCTTGTGTTTTCAAGGAAGTTGGTTTCCTGAGTATTAAATTAATGTAATTATTAAGGTTTTGAGTGATTTTAATGAGAGAAACTAGAATAAGGATTAATTAAGTATTGTGAGGCATCTTTGTAAATGTTCTCGAATGTAGGAGAACATGAGTGATGATGAGTGATTAGTGAGGATTGAGAGATTTTGAAATATGTAAATCCTAGATTAGGAATTGGTTTCATGATTTTGGGGCTTAAAGAGAATCCTTAGGATTTAGTTAAGTTGTTGAGATCCTCAAGGGATCATTGAGAGATTTTAGGACTTGATGAGCAGATTAAGGATCTGAACCAGGAAATGGGTTACAGAACCTTTTGTATTAATGTAAGCCTAAAAGGCATAGAAGAGGGTTAGCTAGCTAGGAGTTAGTAAGTGCGTTAGTTAGAGAGCTACGGGAAAATAGAGTGAAGTAGTGTCAAAAGGCCACTGATATAGAAGATCAGGGCGAGAAGGAATTCAGTGTGTAAATATTTACCTATTAATACAAAAAGCGTAATTTCTGAGTTTGTGTGGATTGTATTGTATAATTGAATTATAAAATATGCATAGTATCAGAGTATTTGCATAGCATAAATGTGTAGGGAATTCAAAATGAATCTGAGAGAGACGAAATATAGAGAGGAGTGTTATGGGCTTGCACACAGATAATAATGGAGAAAACCTTTAATGTTACAACGAAGGTATAACTGCAAGGTTTCTTAAAAACCTAAGGATTTACGAAGGAAGTGTAAAGGTGCGAAGGAGGGAAGTAACGGAGTTGAAGATAGGGATCAGAACAACTGAAGACCGTAAGGCAAGATTAAATACACAGATAGAGAAGCGAGAAGACTATTACACGGTGAGATGCAGAAGAATGTAGTAGCAAAGCACAATCGTTGGATCAATCAGGTCAACAAACGAGAGTGAGGGAGATAAACGACCAGGATTAAGTCGCGCAGAATAAAGTTAAGAAATGAAGAGATCATATTAAGCCATGTGTTAGCTGAATAGTGGGGCAGTCTTCGTAAGCAGTAAGCGGTATCTTGCGCGCTTCACAAATGATAATCGATATTTCTCAATTTCACGCAATTAACCTTAGCGGGTGACACATAGCACAAGAAAACCACTTTTCTCGTGCACTCTCGATCTGATAATGATCGTGCATGTAATCACGCAATATGACGCGATAACCATTGGATCGAGTGGGATTGATCGACAATGGAGATCGGCCAAGCTAGGTGGCAACTGGGTGACGCGATAACAGTCGAATTGAGGTAATAGGAATGAACAGTGGAGATCAATCGAGCTAGTTGGCGCGAGTTATTGCATGATAACTGTTGGATCGGACGAGACAAATCAAAGGTAGAGATTTAATGCGCTAGAGAAAGCATCGATATACGTGCAAAGGCTTGTGGAATGGCGGAAAGGTAAGGTTTTAAGTATGGGTTATGAAATATTTATATTATATAATAGTTATAATAGAAATGAGCGAAATAAATGTATTATGGTTAATGTTGGGTTAAATTGAAACCAGAGTTAAAAGGGTACTATTGATATGCGCGGTTAATGAGAATTAACCAAAGATTATGAAGGGTTTTATAAGGTTCCGCTCAAAGGTTTATACCAGACTTTGGATAGTTAAATAAAACATTTCTGCATAGAGTTTAATTAAGAGCATTAAACCTTGATTTGTGAAGGTTTTACTAGGAAGGAAAGTTAAAATTCCTGGGACATGTATATGACATGCATTTTATATGCATACTATGGGTAGTTGTGGCTTAGGCTGCATCAAATACTCAAGCCAAAATGGGAGCAGTCTCTTAGACAAGGTAGTTAACCACCTAGAGATACCAAATACATGGCCAAAATAGAATATGTTAAGGTTGTTTCTCCAAGAAGAGAGAAACTCATCCTTTAAGAGTAATCCATAAAATATAAAAAAAATATTTGCAGTTAATGGTCATGACCACCTTTACAAGTGGAGTGACTTCAAAGAATATGCCAAGGTAATTAGAGTCTTGTAGACAAACAACGTAACTCCTCCAAATGGAAATAGTATAAAGATGTTAGGGAATTATCTCCTAGGATCAACCAAATTGGCAATAAATAGTAATCCCATAGAAACATGTGCCATAATTGTCCATAAAGTTGTTATAACCTCCTCAAAGAAGTGGGGTGTCATCAATCAATGTGCCAAAGAGGTTAAATGCACATGTACCAACACCTCTCCTCCAAGGAATATGATAAATAGTTCACCCTAAGAGATTGTGTAATGAGGCTAGGACACTCTCCAATATAGTAATAAAGGATCTTCCCAAACCAATAGAAACTATAAGATACAATGTAAAAATAACATACCAAGTGACCAAAACCCTAGGTGTCAATGTAGAAGACCACCCAAGCAAGGTCTGGATGCCTCCAAATGCATGAGAAGATGCCAAATAAGGGGAGTGATTTCCTCTATCAAGAAAATAACTACTAACAACATGCTACATCATAGCCAAACTATAAATATCCATTGGCATTCTTCTAACAAACCACAACCACTTTTCCATGTCATCAAGACATCCACCAAAAGGGACATCAATTATTGTTGGGTCCCTATAATACTATTGATTTCCCCATTTATATTGTAGTTGTACCCCTTATTAATATTGTTGTGCCCCTATTTTCCCCATATTGTTATTACTGTGCCCCATTGAATTCCTCTGTTGTTATTTTTGTGGCTTTATATTATTATTGTTAGGTCGACTAGGTTATATTGTGACTCCTTAGACTCCTATATATATAAAGGAGGTTTTTTCATTTGAATCATCCAAGAATTGTTCATTTATGTAATGTAAAGGAGGTTGTCCCCTCGAAGAGACTAAATTTTAAGGCGTTGATCTATCTTTTCTATCTTTTTCTTGAGCTGGTTTCAAAACATTTGGTATCAGAGCTTTGGATTCTAGGGTTTCGCTGTTCCAAATAGGTCATCATGGAATTTTCGATATAACTTTTTTTCTGTGACGTTTCAGAAGCTAAAAAACAA
>APFE031381905.1:31778-46643 GCA_000404065.3 Pinus taeda | reverse complement strand
AACACCTAGTAAGGAACCTGAAAGCTCTAGCATGACTCATGAAGAAGAGGAAGAAATGCTACATGATATATCAAAATTACAAGAACAAGTGCAACAAATGTCACTCTCACTAAAGTTAACAGAAGCTAAGATAAATGGCGTGGAAGCTAAGATGAATGGAATGGAAGCTAAGATGGACAATTTGAAGATATATTTGAACACAAACTTGAAGACAGGCATGGTAGATTTGAAGACAGATTTGACAAATTTTCTACAAGAAATACTTACTAATGGTGAAAAGGTAGTAAAGGAAACTCATGATGCAAACAAAATAAATGTTAATCATGATTTCATAGACTCTAATGTGTGATCGAAGACCCACCATATTCCAAAAATTGATATGAAGAAGTTTGATGGCAAGGATCCAGCAACATGGATATTACAGATGGAGCAATTTTTTTATCTCAATAATGTGCAAAACACACAAAAGGTAAGTATTGCAACTTTATATTTGGAACCAAATCAGTTTGTATGGTATCAATGTTTACGCATTTGATTCCTATAAGCTCCTGAAGTGATCATCTATTAAGAGATTGGATTAATGCAATTATCTGTGTAGCTAATCCCCTCTAATAAATAAATCATCAACATCTTGTGTAAGCATGAAGTATATTGCCTTGAACCTCTGGAACGTAGTTTAGAAGGTTTTCCAACTTATGATTATTCTGTTTTACAGTCTGGAAACTGTGATAATCATATTTTTGTCGTCTTCTACTCACCATTATTTTTTATCTATATCACTATGTAATGCTCTATAGCAACCCTTTGCTAAAGTATTAATATAACGCAAAGGATTAATTACTTCAATTCTACATCTGTCTTCGTTCATTGGTATTCGAAAATTAAAACCAAAAACCCAAAAACAATTATTTTAGATGCTCTGGCATTCGTAGCCTGACCTACTACTATCTCAGAGGGACAACATCAGACTGGCGTCGTTGTCGGGGATTCGAATTTCTTTCAAGTTTCCCTTGGGACAACGGTATTCATTCATTATTTTCCTTTAAAGGTGATTAAAGGATTTAGAAAGGTTAAAATCATTCACCGAGGTGACTCCACACTCCCAAGTTGGCACCCTATAAACATACCAGATCTCATTTAGAAGGTGACATAGTTAGTCCTTTGTCAAATCCTGAAAAGATTATGAGAAAAGCCAGATCTAAAAAGAGATACCTACCATCTTCTTCTTCCTCTTCAATCTTGCAGTCTTAAGAATTAGAATCATTTGACCCCTATAGTAATATCCCAACTAATCCTGATTACTCCCATTTATCACCTAAGGTTGCTGAACTTCTAAATAAAGGGGTTTATTTTAAGTCAGCCTACCTTATTCATTCATTAGAATATCATCCAAGACCCACGCTACCAACAGGATCACCTAAAACTGAATCTGATTTGGGTGTTAATCTACCTGAATATAAACCCACAGATTTCATATCCCCTACGACCTATCCATTTCCTTCCATTTTTTATCTACCTGAAGATTCCTCTTCTAAACAACCTAAAGAGACCTTTTTTGTATATACCAATCCTCTCTTTGAATCAAAATAAGGTATTCCTTTACAGGTCCTAAAGCTGGTTCTCAAGACTCCTTTGAATTCTTTCAAGAGATCTCCTCCTCCTTCACCTCCAACTAGTTAATCAGCTCCAAAAACACCATCTTCCTCTTCTATTTCTTCTTCATCCTCTACATCCACACAAACACCTCATACTCCACCTAGACAACCTCATACACCTTAAGCATCTCATACACCACCTGTTGTCATGGATTTCCAACCAATTGTATAGTCTAGATATGTTGCCTTAGTCTTACCTAATAACCTTGATGCATTCCCAGCTGGGTATTTAAAATACCTTCCCAAGTACAATGGAGAAACTAGTCCCTCAGTTGAGGACCATCTTCGAGCTTTCCTTGACTTTGCAGACAACATGAATATTGAACAAGAAAATGTTTATATGAGATTTCTTGTACAGTCATTAGAAGGAAACGTGAGGATTTGGTTTAGGCAGTTACCAGCGGCTTCCATTAGAAATTGGGAAGAGCTTAAAACCATATTTAAAAATCAATGGGGTGTCAAAAAGGATCCTCTTTATTTCCTCATAAAATTTGAAGTGCTTAAAAGGAACTTCAGTGAAACAGTTGCAGATTTTATCAAAAGATCCAACAAACTCTATCACAAAATGCTTGTTGATTGTAAGCCTCCTGTAGCAGCAGCTAAGTCTAGATTTTCCAAAGCTTTCGATGATGACTTTGTTGTTATGCTACAAGAGAGAACTTCAAGAACTCTTGAAGGTATGCAATCAAATGCTATAGAAGTAGAAGCAAATAGGGCAGCCTCAACTTCATTAAAACTTAAAGAAGAAAAAGCCCAAAGAAAACTTAAATCTGTTCAAGAAGCCTCTAGTTCCTCTAAGACTAAATGAGAAGACTCAAAAATAGATGAAATAACATATCTCCTTAGAAACCTATCAAATAGGATTTCAAAGATCGAAACCCAACCTAGGACCAACAACAAACAGTTACTAGGCCCCAAAACCAAAATCAAGGTCAGTATAAAAGAAACCAACCACTACAAATTCTTCAGAGGCCTATAAATGATCAACAGGTTCCTAATCCTCTATTAATATATGACCAACAACCTGATGATAATTCTATGACAATTACTGAAGATATTAATAGTATGGATTCTTCTTCCAATCAAACAACCATCATTCCTCTCTCACGACAGAATCAGGTTCTAGAAGATCAGGAAGCTTCACAAGTCTCAAAATATCATGCTTTCTCTTAATTTTTACTTGCAAAATTAAACAAAAGGTATGATCTTAGGCCTAGGCCTGGTCCTAGGAGACCTCCAAAGGAAAATCCAATCATTGAACCACGTACCAAAACTACTGAAACTCAAACAACTCTTATTCAGCCCTTAGATCAGTCAATTGATACTAGCCAAGCTAGTAAAAACATTTTGATTGCATTTAATGTTGAAAAAGAATCAGAGAGGGTTAAGATCCCAATTCCATTAACAGAAATTTCTGAAACCCCTGGTTACAAAACCCAAGTCACAAAATGGATTCAATATTCCTCAGTCGATGTTGACGGTAATGTCATAAGTCTCCAAGATGAAAAACCAGCAGTGGTTTTTGGACCTAGTTCAGACATGATAGATGAGATAGTGCTTCCCTTCTACATAACTCTTAAAACAAATGACTCCATGTTATATAATTGTATGCTTGATTCGGGAGCATCACACAACCTTATGCCAAAATCCATCATGGACTTTTTGAAATTAGACATCACTAAATCCTACCACGACCTGTACACCTTTGATTCTAAAAGGGTGCCCTGTTTGGGATTGATCAAGGATTTAGTGGTTACTCTTGCCGAAATTCTAGTGAAAAGTGTAGTACTTGATATTGTTGTAACAAATATCCCTCCAAAATTTGGAATGCTCCTTTCTAGGCATTTCTGTGCCAAACTAGGGGGAACTCTACATATGGACATGTCATATGCTACTATTCCTGTTTATGGAGGAGAGCAGTTAAGATTATATAGAGAGGTAAGATTTGTACATACTGTTTGTAAGACTGGCCAGCTAAGGAACCATCTAGTTTATGCAATAGAACAAGACTTTAGTTGTTTTTAGCTCACTTCAAACCAACGTAAAACTCAAGTCAAAATTGAAGAGGTAGTTGAAATTCATGAACCAAACCAAACCGATATTTGGAAACTGTTCTTTAACGGCTCTTGCACGAAAGATGGGGCAAGAGCTAGTGTAGTTTTAATTTCACCTGAAAAAGAAAATATAACCCAATCATGTAAATTAGACTTCGAAGTGACTAATAATGTAGCTGAATACGAAGCTTTCATTTTAGGATTGAATTTAGCCAAAAGCTTAAAAGTTCAAAACTTGAGTGTTTTTACTGATTCTGAGCTTATTGTTAAGCAAGTAAAGAATGTTTTCCAGACCAAGCACCCGAGACTTATGACCTATCGAAATGAGGTATGGGATTCAGTTGAAAACCTTTTTGATGCTTTTAATTTGATTCACATTCATAGAGATCCGAACGTTCATGCAGATGCCTTAGCTATGTCTGCTAACGCTTTTAAAATTCATGATCATGCTGATGTACTTCATCAAATTCAAGTCAAAATATAGGCCATCTATCCCAAATAATCTGAAACATTGGCAAATATTCGAAGATGATGAATAATTGAAATTTTTTCTACAAGTAATAGATGATTTTTCATTTATGCAAATTGATGATGATAGAACTAAAATAAGTGAAAATGTAGATGGAAACAACACTTCAGATTTTAAAGCAGAGATTTCTAATCATGACATTATTCAATTATCTAATAATTTTTTTCCAAAGGGACTCATTCCTTTAGAAAAATTATTCGATCAAAATGATGTTTTCCAAAACCCGCAGTCCATTTCTTCAGAAGATGATGTGGAAGAGATTAACGTTGGAACTAATAAAGATATCAAAAACATTAAAGTATGTGCATCTTTAGACCCAGAAATCAAAGCTCAATATCTTAAGTTGCCGCAAAATTATAAGGACGTTTTTGCGTGGACCTACGTTGATTTAAAGACTTATGATACATTGTTAATACAGCATAAGATCCCTCTGAAGCCAGAAGCAAAACCGTATCAACATAAGCTTAGAAGGATAAATCCACCCCTTTGACGAAGTGTAGAAGGAGAGATTAAGAAAATGCTAAATGCTCAGGTCATCCTCCCCCTTACATATTCTAATTGGGTTGCAAATCTAGTTACTGTTAGAAAGAAAAATGGAGAAATAAGACTCTGCGTGGATTTTAGAAATATGAACAAGGCATCATTAAAAGATAATTATCCTTTGCCCAAAATGGACCAGTTACTTCAAATGGTTTCAGGAGCACAAAGACTTTCTATGCTTGATGGTTTTTCAGGCTATAACTATCAAGGCCACCAAGCTAGTAAAAGTTCCAGGATTAGCTAAGCTTCTAACTGAATCCAACTGCAAAGTACTTGGAATCAATTATGTTTTAGAAATACAAGGGAATTATACACAAGAACCTTTTGTCCTTGCAGAAGGAGAGAATCCACAAGAACCTTCTCTTCATCCTAGAGAGGAGAATCCACAAGAACCTCCACTTTCAGAGCAGATCACTCCTATACACATTGACAAAAAATATTTGTTTCCAAACTGGTATCAAGATATTGTAAATTTCTTTATCAATTTTGAGTGTCCAGCATCATTCTCCAAAACCCAGTGCAAAACTCTTAAGTTAAAATCAGTCAATTACTGCATTATTAATGCAAATTTATACTGGAAAGATCCACTCAACATTTTGTTATTATGTTTAATAGAATCAGAAACTGAAGGAATCATTGATCAGTTTCATACAGGATTTTGTGGGGGACATTATGCTTGGAGAGCAACAATGTACAACATTCTGAGGGAAGGATTTTACTAGCCCACATTGTTCTTACAAGTAGGGGCAAAGGTCAGAGGTTGTGTTCCATTCCAAATGTTTACTGATAAACAGAAATTAGCAGCTCTTGCACTTGTTCCATCAATAGTTTCAGCACCTTTTTCTCAATGGGGATTAGATTTTATTGGAGAAATTCACCCCACTTCAAGTAATCAACATAGATGGATTCTCACTGCAAAAAACTACTTCACTAAATGGGTGGAAGTAATTCCATTCAAAAATGCTACTAATGCAGTAGTAATTAAGTTTATTGAGGAGAATATCTTATCTAGATTTGGTTGCCCAATTCAGATTGTCACTGATAATGCAACAACGTTTTCTAGTGTTAAATTGATTGACTTTTGCCAGAATATCAGATTCTGTTACATCATTCAACTCCATATTACCCTCAGGGTAATGGCCTTGCAGAATCATCAAATAAGAGTCTGGTAAAGGTAATAAAAAAGACTCTAGCTGATCATAAGAAGATCTGGGATTCACATTTGATTTATGCAGTATGGGAAAACAGGATTACTCCAAGGAGATCAACTGGAAAATCTCCATTTCAATTAGTGTATGGTAAAGATTCAATATTCCCTACCAATTTGGCCTTCCTTATTTTAAAATTCCTACAGGATGCAACAGATGAACCTGATGATTTTTCTAGAAGAATAACTCAGATTATTAAGCTTAATGAGAACAAAGATGAAGTTCAATATAAATTGCAGAAATATCAGAATAAGATGAAGACCCTATTTGAAAGAAGAGCTAGAGAAAGGGATTTTAAGGAAGGTGATCTAGTTCTAAGATGGGATGCCAGGAGGGAAGAGAAAGGAAAGAATGGAAAATTTGACAATCTATGATTTGGACCTTTAGCAATTGCTGAAGTGAAGCGTAACAACACTTTTGTGATGCAAAATATTGAGGGGCTATATTCCACTTATCCTGTAAATGGAAGGTTTCTCAAACATTACATTCAGTACTAAGAAGTTGAAATAGTTCTTTGTAAATACTCCAGTTTTCTTTCACTTTCCAAGATGTCAGTGTGACTTTTTACAGCAAGGACTCCATAGCCCGAGGAGAAGGCACATGGATCTGCAGGTTCTCTGCATTCTACAGGAGAAAGCAGTCCCCAGATGGAGCCAATGTTGTAGCATTTTTTTTGGTTTTGATAAGGTAGAATAAAATAGTCAAAAAATATAGAATATTTAAAAAAGTGCTAAGTTAGGATATGGACATAACAATACTAAATAAAATGTTAGTTTAAAAAATATCTTGATGATAATGTCCATATCAAAGAAAATGTTAGGGGAGCTGCTATAAAAAATCTAGCCAAAAAGAAAATGTTAGGTTAGGAAGAAAATAAAACAAATAAACTCTGAAAGTGAGCAAGTCTAAACGCCACTACCTTTTTCTACAAAATAATGATTGTGTGCAGCTTGTCTAAATGCCACAACCCATGACAGTCAAACAATTTAATCTTGACTGCTTCATGCTTTAAATTTGATGTTATAGTTAGTGAATAAAGATCTGGCCAAACTCTTTAATCTTGGCAGATCAGTAGTTAGCTAGAGAATAATAAGGTGCTCATCAGTTTAATCTGAGCCCTTGGATTGATATAAGGGTAGATTTAGATGGTTTGCTTTTGTTAAATAAGAACAAAGGAAAATGGTTTGCTAGCTTAAATGCACCCATTAAGTGAAAAAAATGATAGGATAAGCAAAGGGTAAGTAGAGAAAGATTGCAACAGATTGATTATTGATTAGACAAAATGTACATTTATCATGTTTTTTGTGTCCATGACCCAATTACACAAAGCAAATGAAGGTCTACAACATCAATTAATTAACCTCCCTCATCCTTATTCATTCATATATTTACTAATTTCCACTTCATACATTCATATTCATTCATTTCCATAAAAACCCCTTTTCCTAAGGTCAAAACCCTTTTTACCTAGGAAAAGTCAAAATTCCATGTAAAATCCCTTTTTACACAAAAACCCATAAAAATATCTTTACCCTAAGTATACATGCTTATATAAAAAGTCAAATCATTCATTAAAAAGCATTATACTTAGTCGCATTCCCCCTTTCCACTCATATTTCATTTTAATACTAATTTATGTATTAAACCCTTAAAATTCCCCTTTCCCGTATATATTAGCTCCTTTAATATAATAACCTGAAACCCTCCAATTGCGATATGTGATGGGAAGCCCGAACCCGATGCTATATATATTGCAATATAATCCCATATCACATCCGCCCCCATCACAAGTCCCAGCTATAACATATATCCTTCACCATTACGATATGCGATACGCGATGAGAAACCAGACCCGACCAAATATACATTACAGTTCATCGCCGTATCGCATCTACCTCATCGCAAACCCCATCCGACATATATACCTCCTGCCACTGTGATTTCCGATAATCGATGGGAATCCGGACCCAACCAAATATATATCATATTTCATAGGCATATTGTATCCAACCCCTATCGCATTCCTCTGAGATGGGCCTACCCCCACCTAACTCTGATTGCGATATGCGATATTATCCCGGACCCGATGCCATTATCCACCCACATTTATAAATTTCAAGTCCGCCATATTCGTTTTTGCAAAGAATTTCTTTGTTAAATCATTTTTTATGATTTAAACGAAGACATAACTAAACCTTTGTTTAACCATAAAAACACTGCTAATCTGGGTCTTTAAACCATAATTAAGCCTTTCCCGCCATAATTAATCCCTCCGTACTCTTTCTTACCATTGTTCACCTTCACCCGATAGTTTAAAAGTTAACTATTTTTCCATTAAAATGCATAAAAAGCCATTATTGCTCTATTTTCACTGTTTACATAGCATAAGCCTCTATGACCCATAAACCATCGTTTCACCCTCCGATATGCCTCGGACTCCTTCCGATAAGCGTTTCGAAGCTAATGAAGACCTTCTCTACCACCTGAGTTTTTCTTAACAGTTTATGTGTTTTGTAGGTAAAGGTTTCTATTCCAGGCTTACAAAGAAAAAGGTTGTGGAAAGTTGGAAGACACAATATGAAGAGTTACTATTGAAAAACACAGTAAAACCTAAAATGCACAGTCAAATCTACTTAGCAGGATCAAAAGAGAGTTACAAAGTTTAAAGAAGTCAGATGAAAGATCAAAATGAAGAAAACATCCAGAGTAGAGGATACAAACAACAAAGCAGCATAAAGGGCAAAATATCATACAAATGAAGCTAGCACAACCTGAAAAAAGGGGACAACGAGAAGTAGTTTAAGAGTTGCCCCTATCTTCTTGCATGAAGATATTTTCCTTTCCTTGAATAAATCTTAAATAGTTTTAAGATATTTTTAGTTTTATTATTGTATAAATAACTCTCTTCTCGAGATGTTATGGATTCGGAGTTGAAGATTCATAGTTCATTGCTTGTAAAGTCTTGATTGTTAGTTCTACTTTGAACCTCGAAGTCACCTTTGAAGAAAGCTTTTGTAGATATTTGATGTACTTAGTCTTTCTAGGGCCTTAATACAAAACAAAGGATTCAGAAACTGCTTTTACACAGTTTATGTTATCCTGTAATTTTTTCCAGTTTTTAATCATCATGTTTTTTTTCATATGTTTATGACTTATAGAGATATCTAGGTAGGATCAACTTATGTTTCAATTGATTCCTATAAGCTCCTGAAGTGATCATCTATTAAGAGATTGGATTAATGCAACTGCCTATGTAGCTAATCCCCTCTAATCAATAAATCATCAACATCTTGTGTAAGCATTAAGTATACTGCCTTGAACCTTTGGAACATAGTTTAGAAGGTTTTCCAACTTATGATTGTTCTGTTTTACAGTCTGGAAACTGTGATAATCATATTTTTTGTTGTCTTCTACTCACCACTATTTTTTATCTATATCATTGTGTAATGCTCTATAGCAGCCCTTTACTGAAGTATTAATATAACCCAAAGGATTAATTACTTCAATTCTACATATGTCTTCATTCATTGGTCTTCCAAAATTAAAACCAAAAACCCCGAAACAATTATTTTAGATGCTCTGGTATTGGTAGCCTGACCTACTACTATCTCAAAGGGACAACATCGGACTATCGCCGTAACCGGGGATTCGAATTTCTTTCAAGTTTCCCTTGGGATTGTTATCACTCAATTTGTTCCCCAAAACTTGTGAGAAAAGGGAATACGGTCGAAGTAACCACTAACCAATCTTTTAGATGCAGCTTCTAGGCAAACTACATCCAGAGAGGGCTCTCTCTTTATAATTTAGCTTTGTTTTTTGAAGTATTTTATGCTAGTTATGATGTGCAGGGTTTTGTTTTAAGTTTGTTGGATGGTGATTTTAAACAGAGCTAGGATGCAAGTTTGAAATAGTTTATTCCATTGGGCAAATGGAGTCTATCAGGATGGACTGTTGAGTGTGTTTCTCTGATAAAGGGTAATACTACAGAGGAAGTAATCGATTTTGGAATAATTTTAAAATCTACAAATTGATGGAATGTAAGCCAGTGGATGAAGGGCAGTTAAGAATCCTTCATCATGATGGCAGAGGGAAAGTGCATGAATATTATCAAGGAGCAGTGAAGAATTCCTTGGCAATTTTCAAAGTGAAAGAATCAGTGGAAACAAGAGCATCTAAGAATTCATGTTTATGCTAATTTTGAAGAAAACATAAATAACAACAGAGATTGAACACAGAGTGTATTTAAAAAAATTCTAGGCTATTCTTTTTCCCTGTTACTAAGATTATGAAACATATATGAAATTTGCAAACATTGAAAACACAAAACACAGTTTAGAACAACTTATTGATCCATAGAAAGACACAGGAATTCTGAAGCAGAGCCCACAACATCAAATCCACATTCAGATGGTCCAACGGCAGTGAACTTCAATAGCCTTTGTATTAAAAGATCTCAGAGCTACAACGCGGTCCAAAGAGGAAAATCACCAACCCAGAATACATTTCTTGGGGAGGTATTTATACAAAAGAGAGTTACAAAATATCTTGTGGATAAGATATCCAGCAATAACTTCCTCCACCTACTCTGACAAGGGAAATAAATGTAGAAACGAATGCAGGAGTAATTGTTGTTGTGCTGGCTGCTTTAACTGATAAGATATTTTTGACTTTTTAACTCAGGAAGTCAGCTGGTAGGTGTGTCTTTACTTTGCGTTCTTACGTTGTTGTCCCGACCCTTTCACCTGTGCTTGATTCCGCTTTAATACGTTCTAGTCCCTGCTTGACCTCCTTCCTCTGTTGTTCTTATCTTTATTATATCTGCCACATGTTTTGTTATTTGACCAAAGGTAGATAAAAAGAAAAATCAAAATTACCTTGGTAAAATTTCCAGCATGCTCTGCCACCATTGGTCTGTTGGCAACTGATGTCTTTGTATTTTTATTAGTGTTTCATCAGCCTCAGTATACCTGTAGAAGTTGGGATGGACTTCAAAAAGATGATTTATTTCATGTTCAATATAGAACAAATTTTCCAATTTGTCGTATAAGCTATGTCCGAAGGGAGGTCCTGTGTCTTCTGAAGTGCTTGATGATGTTGTGATCTGATTTGTAACATATGTGTCTACCCTGTGAGCATATTGTTGATGTGTTAACAGTCTTTGATTGTTGGTTAGTAAACTGGGTAGACCCTTCTGCTGCAAGACTGTAGACTTCTCTGTGAAGGCATTTATCTGCATCTGCATTTCTTGGCACTTCCTTTCCAAATTCTGTATAAAATTCCTCATTGTTAGCACCTTTTTCACTGTAAAATGGTGCCTGCTCTGTCCCCAATCTCCAAAGATGCTAACTATTCTCTAGTATGAGTATTCAAAAAATGGATCAATCTATTGGCCTGCTCAGGCATGTTTCCCAATGATGCCTTGGCCCTTTGAATTTCCACTTGGGCCCTTTCTATCAATTCTATTTGTTCATGGATCGTTTGAATTGATTGTCATTGGTCAGTGATAGACTGGCCAATTTTGGTCCACAAAATTGTTTTGATGTCTGCTAGAGGTTTATGCAAGGTGAGATCTTTTTCCAATGATTTCACCTTATTCTCCAGGGCCTTTACCTCTCTGGTTTTCTCTGCCACTATTATCTTTGATTTGTCATAGCTTACCTCTAGTTTGGAAAGTTTTTCTTTTGCCTCTTTAAGCTCTGACATTTGGGCCTCCAACTCTTTTATTGCTTTCATTAATTCCTCCATGCCCATGCTGGTATCTGGCCCTGCTGTTGCTGCTGAAGCTGAGGTACCTGCTGTTGATGCTGGGATAGTAGGAGGGACTGTTGTTGTAACTGTGGAGGGAGCAGTGGTACCTGTTGGAGCTGTTTCAGGTGGTTGGGAGGTCGACTCTCCCTACTTCTCTTTAATTGCTTTCTCCACTGCCTGCTCTGTTTCTGCCAATCTCTCATTCATCCTTATTAGTAAACTTACCATGTACTCCTCTTCTTTCTGTTGTGCAACTTCTGAAGTTTGTGGATGCATTCTAATTGGCAGCTTTAATTGCCTTTTGAGGGCTACAATGTCTTCCTCCTTCTTCTTTGTTTGTGATTTGATGCCCTTTGCATCCTTAGGATTATGCCCAAGCTCGATGATAATTTCTTCTAAGGACTTAATCCTGTTGTCCTTAGCTAAGGAGGAAGCCTTTTCCAATTCTAATTGGGTAGAGGTATTGTGTAATGAATTTTGCAGTTTGTGAGCGAGCAATGCCTTATCTGCCAAGGTGGAGTACACCATCTCCCCCGTTTGCTTATGTAGTTCAATCTGGTCAATTGGGTGGATATCTTTAGAGAAAATTTCTAGATTGGTTCTAATATAATCAGCAGCTAACTGTGGTTGCTGCGTCTTGGGCTTGAAATGACTGAGGATCATTTTCTTTTCCTGAATATCATAAGCAGCCATTAGCCTTTGTTGATTGGTGGGTGTTGTCCTCATTATATGATTATAAAGTTGCATCCTTACTGGATCATTTTTTCTTTTATTTCAGTGAAAGTTTTCTTGATATCTGAGCTTTGCTTGCTTTGAGGCTTGGTGGATGAAACTTCCACGCTATGTTGCCTCTCTAGCTCTTGCTGGAATGAGCTAGTTGATGTGCCAGGTAATGGAGAAGTTTGATGCTCGGTCATTTCCTCATCTCTCATGCTGCTTGTGGTATCTTCCAAAAATTCCTCCTCAGAATAGGGATTCAACCTCTGCCTCTTATCTCCTGCCTGTTTTGATGGTCCACTGGCAGGGAAATCCTCTTCTCTATCTCTCTTTCTACTCTTTTCCTCATTTTGAGGAGTCTGTAGCACAGGGGCTTCTAGTGCCTTGGTTTGAGCTGGGGGAGCTTTCCCTTGACCTTGTTCTTTTGATGTGGTGGGCTGATCTACCATTGTTTGTTGTTCTGTATCCATCACTTCCTTGCCCTTTGTTGCTGCTGAACTGGCCTTTTGGGATGCTTGCTGTGAGCTCTCAACAAAAGATGTATCACCTCCAATGTGCTGGGGCAGCTTGAAGGGTACCTGTCCAAAAGAGTCCAAGTCAAGTGTTTTTTCAAGCTCTTTCATTTCCTTTTCCAATTTCTCTTCTTCAGTTATCTCCTCAAATAATGTGCCCTCTAGCCACTCTTGTTGATTAGCATATTGTTGGATTTCAGGGATTGTACAATGAACATATGCTGGCAGCTTGTTTTTGACTTTCCTATAACTTATGAAATGATTGGGGTCATATGGTGCCCAATAGAAACTCTGTTTTAGCTTGAATCTGTGCCCTAAAATATCATCAGCCTCTTGCCAAGCTTCCCTTTTATTGAAGGTGAAAGGGCCCAGTTGATTTCTTATTTTGAGTTGTGCCTTTTTCTTGGCCTCACAGAAATGGATTACATCTTCTTGGATAAATTGTCTGAAGTATTCCAGGGCAAACAATCACATTGGCACATATTTTGGCAATTTGTAGGGACACAGCTCACAGCCATATATCCAGATCACAGTGTGATTCTGGTAAAAAACTAAGTCACCTATGCTATAGCTCTTGGAGAGCTGTAGAATTCTCTACATTTCACTAGAAATTCTATCTGGAGGACTTGTTATCAATAAAGAGGTGGCTGGATATATGAACAGATCAATGAATTCACAATAAGTATAAGGAGAGTAGTAAACATGGTGGAAGACTGGGGTCCAGAAGATTACAGACCTTGTCTCTCCTTTTACATCTAATTTTCTGAGGGGAACTTGAAAACTATCTGGCTGATAGTAGAGCAACAAATGATATATGTATGATGTGTATTTAAACACTCTTTCTCTGTCCATGCTCATGAATTGCTCATGGATCATATCAGCTATGAAGGTGGCATAATCATACCTGACAGGAGGGAGCTATCCTGGAGTAAAGATGGATAAGAGGACCAATGTGGTTTCATCTACATACTCACTGGTTTTGAATCCCAGGATGTAGGCTATCATGTCAATAATAAATTTTCCTGCTTCATTAAACCATGTGTCCAGGTATTGAGGAGGTTCCTGAGGTTGACAATTTGGTTTCATAAATAATTTGCCTATTCTGGTTATTTCTGAACTTGGCAATTCGGCACCTTGGTCAAGCAGAAATCCCAAGGAAAAAGGAGTCAATGGCCCAGTTGGCTTAAAATGCAGCATCTCATTTATAGATTCAGGGGTGATATAAAATAGAATTATTCCAGAAGGAGACATCACTGCCCTTTGAGTGGGCTCATAATTGGCATGGCATTGGTGAATGAGGTCAGGAAAAACATTGACACAAGGAAGGTAGTACATGGGTATATTGGACTCCCAAATCCCAAAGATGTCAGTTTTGTTTCTGTAGCTAATCCTGATATCACAGAAGGCCTGGAGATGAGATTTGTTACCCATTATGTCATTAATCTGGAAATCCTTGTCAGCTAGGGGTAACCATTCAAGTTCTTTATGTGGAGCATTGAGAGGGGCCACAATGAGGGCTACTGGAGCAGGGGCTTCCATCTTATAAATTTCCCTGTGTTTTTATTTGAAATGTGGGTCTTTATAGCAACAGTGGGCAAAACAGTGGCCCTGGGGCTTTTTTCAGAGGATTTGCAGACTGGAGCGCTTTGTTTTGACTTCGTTGGGCAGAATTTGTAGCAGAAAATGAAGCTTGGAGGGTTCTTTCAGCAAGGAATGGGTAGCAATAGTTTCAGGGCCTTTCCTTTGGAAATTACAGACCAAAATGACCTCGAGCTCAGCTCAATGGGAGAAATTTGTGGAGGGAGAGGGAGTTGGTAGGTTTTTTAGTAAAATTTGGGCAAAATAGTAGTTTCAGTGGGTAATTTTGCAGAGGGAAGTCAAAACAGGGAGCTTGGGAGCAAG
>APFE031381905.1:11825-28188 GCA_000404065.3 Pinus taeda | reverse complement strand
GCCCATTTGCAACTAACTGTGGTCCCTTCATTAATTACGGGTTAACCACTTACAAATATTAATATGGGCTTTATTGACTCTTGACTATGACGTGATCCCATGACATGAATAAAGGGGTTAGGGTGGGACCCTAACAGCAAGACTCAGGTGAATACCTGTTTTTATCGGCTTACTGGGCAAATTGTATAGATAGGTATGCAATGTGCAGGTTTTCGATGAAAAAATGGTCAAGAGAGTGGTCCTGGTGTATTTATTTGCAGAAAACGGGGTGAATTTTAACGAGTTTCTAGGTTCCCCGGACAATTCTACAGAGAAAAATCAAAATTCACAGGGTTTTTTAGCAGGATTATGATAAATACCTATTCTAACAGTGCACTAGAGTTACTCGCCAGTTGGGTGATGACTTGCAGAGTAGGACGTCGAGCTGTGGTGGTCGAGGTGACAGACTGAAGGTTCGATGGCGATTTCATCTTAGTATGCATGCACCGGTTCAGTAAAATAATGCAATAACAATGGGTAAAAACAATCACTTTCACGGGTTTTTTTAACAAAATTCGGCTCTATGGGCTTTTTGGCGCTTTTTGGCACTTTTTGTGATGACGTCATCATGACGTAGATTTTTTGTCGTGTAGCGGGGTACAGAAGGTGACGTGGCGGATGACCTGGTGCTGATGTGGCAACAGTGATGTGGAGCTAACATGGATATGACATCACCGAATGACGTCAGCGGCGAGAAGTGAGGGCGGTAAGTGGTATTATCACACCGCTTTTCGGGTAGCGGCGGTATTGAGCAGGGGGTCGCGATACAGTTGGGTGGGCGACGCGTGTCCCCTGTATGGCGACGAAACCGCCATTTTCCTGGAACATAAAGTTCGGACACTGGGGGCATCGCGATACAGTTGCGCACCGTTGGATCTGAGAGCCTTGATCCAACGGTCGACGGCGAATGGAAAACAGCGGGGGGTGTGGTACAGGGACCCACCATAATATCTTGGCACTTTTTAATGTTTTTGCGGGGTTTTCAATGTATTGTAGCTTTGGACTTTGGTGGATTGGTTATTCATATAACCGAAGGTTAAATGAAACACGATATTTACATGTGCGCAAGGGGCTATTATAAGGTTCCAGGTGAACCTATAATTCCCAAAGAACTTCAATATATGGCTACATTGCCGAGGGTCGGGATATTAGTTTTTTAGGGATTTTTTTATGTATTTTATACAATAGGGGGAGGGAAAATGTTATATAGGAGCTATATAATAGACTTAGGAGGTTAATATGAATATGTGGGATGGATATGTATGAATAAAGGCTAAGTTTATAGAGTGAAAAACTTAGGCATGGGGGAATGAAAGGATACCAAGTTATTAAGTTTGGGAAACTTGGCAAAATGGAATGAAAACATTTTACACAAGAAATGTGGCTTGTTTTGCCTAGGTGAAAACACAGTTTCACTTAGTTTTTTCCATGAAATGAAGTGGACTAAGGGAAGTGAGCAGATCTCATTGTCCTTGGGGGGATGTTAGTAAGTGTTCTTGGAAAAATGAGGAGGGAAATTAGTCATGCTCCATTTGTTTTGTAACCACCTTGCCATAGCACCTTATGATATTTATGAGATGAAACCTTTTCCAAAGGACCAAATTGCTCATAAACCTGCTTCTACAACATCAAAACTGCTTACCCAACCTAGTACACCTAACATTTTTTCTTCATTTTCATCGGGTGCATTTGAACTAGCAAACCCTGATTCTTCTCTTTTCTTTTAGCTGCCCTCCTCTCTAAGTCTACCCTTATCTCTTACAGGGGCCCAGATTAAGCAGTTGGGCTCCTTTGCTTCTCTACCTAACTACTTGTCTACCAAGCTTGAATTGTTTGTACAGACCTTTATTCTCTATTCTAATACAAGCAAATTCAAATATGAACTTGGCCAAGATTAAGTTGTTTTGCCAATCACAAGCTATGGTAAGAGTCAAGCAACTGTACATAGTGAAATTCTTCAAAATATGGAACCTTTGCAGCATGAAAAGGATGAACATATTTGGCACTTCTCCAGTCAATCATGAAAAATGAAACCTATTGGTATAGGATCCTAACAGGGACAACGATATTCATTCTTTCTTTTCCTTTAAAGGTGATTAAAGGATTTAGAAAGGTTAAAATCATTCACCTAGGCGACTCCACACTCCCAAGCTGGCACCTTATAAACATACTAGATCTCATTCGGAAGGTGACATAGTTAGTCCTTTGTCAGATCCTGAAAAGATTATGAGAAAACCAAATCTAGAAAGGGACACCAACCATCTTCTTCTTCCTCTTCAGTCTTGCAGTCTGAAGAATTATAGTCATTTGACCCCTATAGTAATATACCAATTGATCCTGATTACGCCCACTTATCACCTAGGGTTGCTGAACTTCTAAATAAAGGAGTTTATTTTAATTTAGCCTACCTTATTCATTCATTAGAATCTCATCCAAGACCCACGCTACCAACAGGATCACCTAAAACTAAATCTGATTTGGGTGTTCATCTACTTGAATATAAACCCACAGATTTCATATCCCCTACCACCTATCCATTTCCTTCTGTTTTTTATCAACCTGAAGCTTCTTCTTCTGAACAACCTGAAGAGACCTTTTTTGTATATACCAATCCTCTCTTTGAAACAAAAGAAGGTATTCCTTTATAGGTCCTAAAGCTAGTTCTCAAGACTCCTTTGAATTCTTTCAAGAGATCTCCTCCTCCTTCACCTCCAACTAGTTCATCAACTCCTAAAACACCATCTTCCTCTTCTATTTCTTCTTCATCCTCTACATTCACACAAACACCTCATACCCCACCTGGACAACCTCATACACCACCTGTTGCCATGGCTTTCTGACCAATTGTACCAGGCTAGATATGATGCCTTAGTCTTACCTAATAACCTTAATGCATTCCCAGCTGGGTATTTAAAATACCTTCCCAAGTACAATGGAGAAATTGGTCCCTCAGCTGAGGACCATCTTCAAGATTTCCTTGACTTTGAAGATAACATGAATATTGAACAAGAAAATGTTTATATGAGATTGTTTGTACAGTCATTAGAAGGAAACGTGAGGATTTGGTTTAGGCAGTTACCAGTAGCTTCCATTAGAAATTTGGAAGAGCTTAAAACCATATTTAAATATCAATGGGGTGTCAAAAGGGATCCTCTTTATTTCCTCATAGAATTTGAAGAGATTAAAAGGACCTTTGGTGAACCAGTTGCAAATTTTATCAAAAGATCCAACAAACTCTATCACAAAATGCTTGTTGATTGTAAGCCTCCTGTAGCAGCAGCTAAGTCTAGATTTTCCAAAGCTTTCGATGATGACTTTGTTGTTATGCTACAAGAGAGAACTTCAAGAACTCTTGAAGATATGAAAACAAATGCTATAGAAGTAGAAGCAAATAGGGCAGCCTCAACTTCATTAAAACTTAAAGAAGAAAAAGCCTAAAGAAAACTTAAATATGTTCAAGAAGCCTCTAGTTCCTCTAAGACTAAATGAGAAGACTCAAAAATAGATGAAATAACATCTCTCATTATAAACCTATCAAATAGGATTTCAAAGATTGAAACCCAACCTAGGACCATACAACAAACAATTACTAGGCCCCAAAACCAAAATCAAGGTCGGTATAAAAGAAACCAACCACTACAAATTCTTCAGAGGCCTATCAATGATCAACAGGTTCCTACTCCTCTATTAATAGATGACCAACAACCTGATGATAATTCTATGACAATTACTGAAGATATTAATAGTATGGATTCTTCTTCCAATCAAACAACCATCATTCCTCTCTCACAACAGAATCAAGTTCTAGAAGATCAGGAAGCTTCACAAGTCTCAAAATATCATGCTTTCTCTAAATTTTTAATTGTAGAATTAAACAAAAGGTATGATATTAGGCCTAGGCCTGGTCCTAGGAGGCCTCCAAAGGAAAATCCAATCATTGAACCACGTACCAAAACTGTTGAAATTCAAACAACTCTTATTCAGCCCTTAGATCAGTTAATTGATACTAGCCAAGCTGGTAAAAACATTTTGACTGCATTTAATGTTGAAAAATAATTAGAGAGGGTTAAGATCCCAATTCCATTGACAAAAATTTCTAAAAACCCTGGTTACAAAACCCAAGTCACAAAATGGATTCAAAATACCTCGGTCGATGCTGAAGGTGATGTCATAAGTCTCCAAGATGAAAAACTAGCAGTATTTTTTGGACCTAGTTCAAACATGATAGATGAGATAGTGCTTCCCTTCTATGTAACTCTTAAAACAAATGACTCCATGTTATATAATTGTATGCTTGATTCAAGAGCATCACACAACCTTATGCCAAAATCCATCATGGACCTTTTGAAATTAGACATCACTAAATCCTACCACGACCTGTACACCTTTGATTCAAAAAGGGTGCCCTGTTTGGGATTGATCAAGGATTTAGTGGCTACTCTTGCCCAAATTCTAAGTGTAGTACTTGATATTGTTGTAACAAATATCCCTCCTAAGTTTGGAATGCTCCTTTCTAGGTCTTTATGTGCCAAACTAGGGGGAACTCTATAGATGGACTTGTCATATGCTACTATTCATGTTTATGGAGGAGAGCAGTTAAGATTATATAGAGAGGTAAGATTTGTACATACTGTTTATAAGATTGACCAACCAAGGAACCATCCAATTCATGTAATAGATCAAGACTTTGGTTGTTTTCAGCTCACTTCAAACCAACATAAAACTCAAGTCAAAATTGAAGATGTAGTTGAAAGTCCTGAACCAAACCAAACCGATATTTGGAAATTGTTCTTTGATGGCTCTTGCACGAAAGATGGGGCAGGAGCTAGTGTAGTTTTAATTTCACCTGAAAAACAAAATATAACCCAATCATGTAAATTAGACTTTGAAGTCACTAATAATGTAGTTGAATACGAAGCTTTCCTTTTAGGACTGAATTTAGCCAAAAGATTAAAAGTTCAAAACTTGAGTGTTTTTACTGATTCTAAGCTTATTGATAAGCAAGTAAAGAATGTTTGCCAGACCAAGCACCCGAGACTTATGTCCTATCAAAATGAGGTATGGGATTCAGTTGAAAACCTTTTTGATGCTTTTAATTTGACTCACATTCACAGAGATCAAAATGTTCACACAGATGCCCTAGCTGTTTCTGCTAGCGCTTTTAAAATTCCTAATCATACCGATGTACTCCATTAGATTCAAGTCAAAATACAAGCCATCTATCCCAGATAATCTAAAACATTGGCAAATAGTCGAAGATCATGAACAATTGAAATTTTTTCTTCAAGTAATAGATGATTTTTCATTTCTGCAAATTGATGATGATAGAACTGAAATAAGTGAAAATGCAAATGGAAACGACACTTCAGATTTTAAAGCACAGATTGCTAATCAGGACATTATTCAATTATCTAATAATTTTATTCCAAAGGGACTCATTCCTTTAGAAAAATTATTCGATCAAAATGATGTTTTCCAAAACCCGCAATCCATTTCTTTAGAAGATGACGTGGAAGAGATTAACGTTGGAACTAATGAAGATATCAAAAACATTAAAATATGTGCATCTGTAGACCCAGAAATCAAAGCTCAATATCTTAAGTTGCTGCAAATCTATAAGGACGTTTTTGCCCTGACTTACGCTGATTTAAAGACTTATGATACATTGTTAATATAGCACAAGATCCCTCTGAAACCAGAAGCAAAACCGTATCAACATAAGCTTAGAAGGATAAATCCAACCCTTCTACCAAGTGTAGAAAGAGAGATTAAGAGAATGCTAGATGCTCAGATCATCCTCCCTCTTACATATTTAATTGGGTTGCAAATCTAGTTTCTATTAGAAAGAAAAATGGAGAAATAAGACTCTGCGTGGATTTTAGAAATCTGAACAAGGCATCATTAAAAGATAGTTATCCTTTGCCTAAAATCGATTAGTTAGTTCAAATGGTTTCAGGAGCACAAAGACTTTCTATGCTTGATGGTTTTTCAGGCTAGAATTAGGTAAATGTTGATACAACAAATAGAGAGAAGACAACTTTTACTACACCCTGGGGTACATTTATGTACGCTAGGATGCCGTTTGGCTTAAACAATGCTAGAACGACATTTCAGAGAGCTATGGACATCTCTTTCATGGGTCAGGTAAATAAATTTGTGGTTATTTATCTTGATGACATAATTTTTTTTCTAAGTCTGATCAGAAACATTTAAAGCACTTAATGAAGGTTTTTGACAGGTGTCGAAAATTTGGAATATCACTTAACCCAAAGAAGTCCTTGTTCACTGTCAAAGAAGGAAAATTGTTGGGCCATATAATTTGGAAGGAGGGAGTAGTAATTGACCCCAAACGAGTATCTGTCATAGAAACATTGACCTTACCTAGAAATAGAAAGGAGATTCCAGCTTTTCTAGGCAAGATTAATTTTCTAAGGCGATCTATTCCAAATTATGTAGAAATTGTAAAAGACATAACTGACATGCTCTGAAAGGACCATGAAGTTAAACAGACTCCCTCTTCTAGGCATGCATTTGAACAAATAAAAAGGGCCATCTCTAAAGCTCCCACCTTAGCCAACCTTGATTATACTAAGCCATTTAGTATTTTCTCCTTTGCCTCTAAAAAAACCCTTGTTGCTATTTTATTACAGAAAAATGAAGATTCCCATGACCAACCCATAGCCCTTTTCAGCAAGGTTATGAGAGATGCTAAGCTGAAGTATGACATCATTGAGAAGCAAGCCTATGCCCTTATTTAAGCCCTGAAATCATTCAGAATGCATGTCTTACACTCACCTATTACTGCTTATCTCCCAAATAGTGCTGTGAAAATTGTCTTAACCAAACCAGACACTGATGGGAAAAGAGGTAGATGGATCACTCAAATTCTGGAGTTTGATCTAACTATCAAGACCACCAAGCTAGTAAAAGGTCAAGGATTAGCTAAGCTTCTAACTGAATCCAACTGCAAGGTACTTGGAATCAATTATCTTTAAGAAATACTAGGGAAGTATACACAAGAACCTTTTGTCCTTGCAGAAGGGGAGAATCCACAAGAACCTTCTCTTCATCCTAGAGGGGAGAATTGACAAGAACCTCCACTTTCAGAGTAGATCACTCCTATACACATTGATAAAAAAATATTTTTTGTCAAACTGGTATCAAGATATTGTAAATTTCTTTATCAATTTTGAGTGTCTAGCATCATTCTCAAAAAAACTAGTGAAAACTCTTAAGTTAAAATCAGTCATGTACTGCATTATTAATGCAAATTTATACTAGAAAGATCCACTCAACATTTTGTTATTATGTTTAACAGAATCAGAAACTGAAGGAATCATTGATTAGTTTCATACAGGATTTTGTGGGGAACATTATGCTTGGAGAGCAACAACGTACAAGATTCTAAGGGGAGGATTTTACTAGCCCGCATTGTTCTTACAAGTAGGGGCAAAGGTCAGAGGTTGTGTTCCATGCCAAATGTTTGTTGATAAACAAAAATTAGCAGCTCTTCCACTTGTTCCATCAATAGTTTCAACACCTTTTTCTCAATGGGGATTAGATTTTATTGGAGAAATTCACCCCACTTCAAGTAATCAACATAGACGATAATGGAAATGTTTGTTGATAAACAAAAATTAGCAGCTCTTCCACTTGTTCCATCAATAGTTTCAACACCTTTTTCTCAATGGGGATTAGATTTTATTGGATAAATTCACCCCACTTCAAGTAATCAACATAGATGAGAATGGAAATGTTTGTTGATAAACAAAAATTAGCAGCTCTTCCACTTGTTCCATCAATAGTTTCAACACCTTTTTCTCAATGGGGATTAGATTTTATTGGAGAAATTCACCCCACTTCAAGTAATCAACATAGATGGATTCTCACTGCAACAGACTACTTCACTAAATGGGTGGAAGTAATTCTAGTAAAAAATGCTATTGATGTAGTAGTAATTAAGTTTATTGAGGAGAATATCTTATCTAGATTTGGTTTCCCAACTCAGATTGTCATTGATAATGAAACATTGTTTTCTAGTGTTAAATTGATTGACTTTTGCCAGAAATATCAAATTCGGTTACATCATTCAACTCCATATTACCCTCAGGGTAATGGCCTTGCAAAATCATCAAATAAGAGTCTGGTAAAGGTAGTCAAAAAGACTCTCACTAATCAGTGTGATTTTTTACACCAAGGACTCCATAGTCCAAGGAGAAGGCACATGAGTCTGCAGGTTCTCTGCATTCTACAGGAGAAAGCAGTCCCCAGATGGAGCCAATGTTGTAGCATTTTTTTTGGTTTTGATAAGGTAGAATAAAATAGTGAAAAAATATAGTAAAAAAAATGCTAAGTTAGGATATGGACATAACAATAGTGAATAAAATGTTAGTTTAAAAAATATCTTGATGATAATGTCCATATCAAAGAAAATGTTAGGGTAGTTGCTCTAAAAAATCAAGGCAAAAATTAAAATGTTAGGTTAGAAAGAAAATAAAACAAATAAACTCTCAAAGTGAGCAAGTCTAAATGCCACTACCTTTTTCTACAAAATAATGATTGTGTGCAGCTTGTCTAAATGCCACAACCCATGAAAGTCAAACAGTTTAATATTGACTACTTCATGCTTTAAATTTGATGTTATAGTTAGTGAATAAAGATTTGGCCAAATTGTTTAATTTTGGTAGATCAATAGTTAGGTAGAGAATAATAAGGCGCTCATCAGTTTAATCTGAGCCCTTGGATTGATATAAGGGCATATTTAGATAGTTTGCTTTTGTTAAATAAGAACAAAGGAAAATGGTTTGCTAGCTTAAATGCACCCATTAAGTGAAGAAAAATGATACGATAAGCAAAGGGTAAGTAGAGAAAGGTTGCAACAGTTTGATTATCGATTGGACAAAATGTACATTTATCATGTTTTTTGTGTCCATGACCCAATTACACAAGGCAAATGAAGGTCTACAACATCAATTAATTAACCTCCCTCATCCTTATTCATTCATATATTTACTAATTTCCCTTCATACATTCATATTCATTCATTTCCATAAAAATCCCTTTTCCTAAGGTCAAAACACTTTTTACCTAGGAAAAGTAAAAAATCCATGTAAAATCCCTTTTTACACAAAAACCCATAAAAATATCTTTACCCTAAGTATAAATGCTTATATAAAAAGTCAAATCATTCATTAAAAAGCATTATACTTAGTCGCATTCCCCTTTTACGCTCATATTTCATTTTAATACTAATTTATGTATTAAACCCTTAAAATTTCCCTTTCCCGTATATATTAGCTCCTTTAATATAATAACCCGAAACCCTTAGTTTTATAATAAAATTATGATATATAATGTATCGCATCGGCAGGTCGCAAACTTTATAACATGCAAGCATTACTCCCCGCATTGCGAAACTCCTATTGCGATATGTGATGGGAAGCCCGGACTCAACGCTATGTATATCGCAATATAATCCCATATCGCATCTGTCTCCATCGCATGTCCTAGCTATAACATATATCCTTCACCATTGCGATATGCGATGCGCAATGAGAATTCGAACCCAGCCAAATATATATTACAGGTCACCGTTGTATCACATCCGCTTCATCGCAAACCCCATCTGACATATATACCTCCTGCCACTGCGATTTCCGATAATCGATGGGAATCTGGACCCGACCAAACATATATCATATTTCATAGCCATATTGCATCCAACGCCTATCGCATTCCTTTGCAATGGGCCTACCCCACCTAACTCCAATTGCGATATGCGATAGTATCGTAGACCCGATGCATTATCCGCCCGCATTTATAAATTTTCAAGTCCGCCATATTCGTTTTTGCAAAGAATTCCTTTACTAAATCATTTTTATGATTTAAATGAAGACATAACTAAACCATTTTTTAACTATAAAAACCTCACTAATATAGGTTTTTAAACCATAATTAAGCCATTCCTATTATAATTAATCCCTCTGTACTCTTTCTTATGCTCCACCATTGTTCACCTTCGCCCGATAGTTTAAAAGTTAACTGTTTTTCCATTAAAACGCATAAAAATCCATTATTGCTCTGTTTTGACTGTTTACCCCTCAGATATGCCCCGGACTCCTCCCGATAAGCCTTTCGAAGCCAATGAAGACCTTCTCTGCCACCTGAGTTTTTCTTAATAGTTTATGTGTTTTGTAGGTAAAGGTTTCTATTCCAGGCTTACAAAGAAAAAGCCTGTGTAAAGTTGGAAGACACAATATGAAGATTTACTATTGAAAAACACAGTTAAACCTGAAATGCACAGTCAAATCTACTCAACAGGGTCAAAACAGAGTTACGGAGTTTAACGAAGTCAGATGAAAGATCAAAATGAAGAAAACATCAAGAGTAGAGGATACAAACAACAAAGCAGCATAAATGGAAAAATATCAAACAAATGAAGCCAACACAACCTGAAAAAAGGGGACAACGAGAAGCAGTTCAAGAGTTTCCCCTATCTTCTTGCATGAAGATCTTTTCTTTTCCTTGAATAAATCTTAAACATTTTTAAGATATTTTTAGTTTATTATTGTATAAATAACTCTCTTCTGGAGATGTTATGGATTCGGGGTTGAAGATTCATAGTTCATTGCTTGTAAAGTCTTGATTGTTAGTTCTATTTTGAACCTGGAAGTCACCTTTGAAGGAAGCTTTTGTATATACTTGATGTACTCAGTCTTTCTGGGGCCTTAATACAAAACAGAGGATTCTGAATCTAGTTTTACATAGTTTGTGTTATCCTGTAATTTTTTCCAATTTTCAATCATCATGTTTTTCTTCATATGCTTATGACTTACAGAGATATCTAGGTAGGATCAATTTGGGTTTCAATTGATTCCTATAAGCTCCTGAAGTGATCATCTGTTAAGAGATTGGATTAATGCAACTATCTGTGTAGCTAATCCCCTCTAATCAATAAATCATCAACATCTTGTGTAAGCATTAAGTATACTGCCTTGAACCTTTGGAACATAGTTTAGAAGGTTTTCCAACTTATGATTGTTCTGTTTTACAGTCTGGAAACTGTGATAATCATATTTTTTGTTGTCTTCTACTCACCACTATTTTTTATCTATATCATTGTGTAATGCTCTATAACAACCCTTTGTTGAAGTATTAATATAACCCAAAGGATTAATTACTTAAATTCTACATTTGTCTTCATTCATTGGTCTTCCAAAATTAAAACCAAAAACCCCAAAACAATTATTTTAGATGCTCTGGCATTGGTAGCCTGACCTACTACTATCTCAGAGGGACAACATTAGACTGGCGCCGTTGCCAGGGATTCGAATTTCTTTCAAGTTTCCCTTGGGACGATGATATTCATTCATTCTTTTCCTTTAAAGGTGATTAAAGGATTTATAAAGGTTAAAATCATTCACCTAGGCGACTCCACACTCCCAAGCCGGCACCTTATAAACATACCAGATCTCATTCAAAAGGTGACATAGTTAGTCCTTTGTTAGATCCTAAAATGATTCTAAGAAAAGCCAGATCTAAAAAGGGACACCAACCATCTTCTTCTTTCTCTTCAGTCTTGCAGTCTTAAGAATTAGAATCATTTGACCCCTATAGTAATATCCTAGCTGATCTTGATTACTCCCATTTATCACCTAGGGTTGTTGAACTTCTAAATAAAGGAGTTTATTTTAAGTCAGCCTACCTTATTCATTCATTAGACTCTCATCCAAGATCCACGCTACCAATAGGATCACTTAAAACTGAATCTGATTTGGGTGTTAATCTACTTGAATATAAACCCACAGATTTCATATCCCCTACCACCTATCCATTTCCTTCCATTTTTTATCAACCTGAAGCTTCTTCTTCTGAACAACCAGAAGAGACCTTTTATGTATATACCAATCCTCTCTTTGAATCAAAAGAAGGTATTCCTTTATAGGTCCTAAAGCTAGTTCTCAAGACTCCTTCACCTCCTCCTCCTTCACCTCCAACTAGTTCATCAGCTCCTAAAACACCATATTCGCCTTCTATTTCTTCTTCATCCTCTACATCCACACAAACACCTCATACTCCTCAAGCACCTCATACACCACATGTTGTCATGGCTTTCCGACCAATTGTACAGGCTAGATATGTTGCGTTAGTCTTACCTAATAACCTTGATGCATTCCGAGATGGGTATTTAAAATACCTTCTCAATTACAGTGGAGAAATTGTTCCCTCAGCTGAGGACCATCTTGAAGCTTTCCTTGAATTTGCAGACAACATGAATATTGAAGAAGAAAATGTTTATATGAGATTTTTTGTACAGTCATTAGAAGGAAACGTGAGGATTTGGTTTAGGCAGTTACCAGTAGCTTCCATTAGAAATTGGGAAGAGCTTACAACCATATTTAAAAATCAATGGGGTGTCAAAAATGATCCTCTTTATTTCCTCACAAAATTTGAAGAGCTTAAAACAAACTTCGGTGAACCAGTAGCAGATTTTATCAAAAGATCCAACAAACTCTGTCACAAAATGCCTGTTGATTGTAAGCCTCCTGTAGCAACAGCTAAGTCTAGATTTTCCAAAGCTTTTGATGATGACTTTGTTGTTATGCTACAAGAGAGAACTTCAAGAACTCTTGAAGATATGCAAACAAATGCTATAGAAGTAGAAGCAAATAAAGCAGCCTCAACTTCATTAAAACTTAAAGAAGAAAAAGCCCAAAGAAAACTTAAATCTATTCAAGAAGCCTCTAGTTCCTCTAAGACTAAATGAGAAGACTCAAAAATAGATGAAATAACATCTCTCCTTAGAAACCTATCAAATAGGATTTCAAAGATTGAAACCCAACCTGGGACCCTACAACAAACAGTTACTAGGCCCCAAAACCAAAATCAAGGTCAGTATAAAAGAAACCAACCACTACAAATTCTTCGGAGGCCTATCAATGATCAACAGGTTCCTACTCCTCTATTAATAGATGACCAACAACTTGATGATAATTCTATGGCAATTACTAAAGATATTAATAGTATGGATTCTTCTTCCAATCAAAAAACCATAATTCCTCTCTCACGACAGAATCAGGTTCTAGAAGATCAGGAAGCTTCACAAGTCTCAAATCATGCTTTCTCTGAGTTTTTAATTGCAAAATTAAACAAGAGGTATGATCTTAGGCCTAGGCCTGGTCTTGGGAGACCTCCAAAGGAAACTCCAATTATTGAACCACGTACCAAAACTATTGAAACTCAAACAACTCTTATTCAACCCTTAGATCAGTTAATTAATACTATCCAAGCTGGTAAAAACATTTTGATTGCATTTAATGTTGAAAAGAATTAGAGAGGGTTAAGATCCCCATTCCATTGTCAGAAATGTCTAAAAACTCTAGTTACAAAACCCAAGTCACAAAATGGATTCAAAATACCTCAGTCGATGCTGAAGGTGATGTCATAAGTCTCCAAGATGAAAAACCAACAGTAGTTTTTGGACCCAGTTTAGACATGATAGATGAGATAGTGCCTCCCTTCTTTGTAACTCTTAAAACAAATAACTCCATGTTATATAATTGTATGCTTGATCCACGAGCATCACACAACCTTATGCCAAAATCCATCATGGACCTTTTGAAATTAGACATCACTAAATCCTACCATGACCTGTACACCTTTGATTCTAAAAGGGTGCCCTATTTGGGATTGATCAAGGATTTAGTGGTTACTCTTGCCCAAATTCTAGTGAAAAGTGTAGTACATGATATTGTAATATCCCTCCCAGGTTTGGAATGCTCCTTTCTAGGTCTTTCTGTGCCAAACTAGGGGGAACTCTACAAATGGACATGTCATATGCTACTATTCCTGTTTATGGAGGAGAGCAGTTAAGATTATATCGAGAGGTAAGATTTGTACATACTGTTTGTAAGACTGACCAACCAAGGAACCATCCAATTTATGCAATAGAACAAGACTTTGGTTGTTTTCAGCTCACTTCAAACCAACGTAAAACTCAAGTCAAAATTGAAGAGGTAATTGAAAGTCCTGAACCAAACCAAACCGATATTTGGAAACTTTTCTTTGATGGCTCTTGCATGAAAGATGGGGCAGGAGTTGGTGTAGTTTTAATTTCACCTGAAAAACAAAATATAACCCAATCATGTAAATTAGACTTCGAAGTCACTAATAATGTTGCTGAATACGAAGCTTTCCTTTTAGGATTGAATTTAGCCAAAAGCTTAAAAGTTTAAAACTTGAATGTTTTTACTGATTCTAAGCTTATTGTTAAGCAAGTAAAGAATGTTTGCCAGACCAAGCACCCGAGACTTCTGTCCTATCGAAATGAGGTATGGGATTCAGTTGAAAACCTTTTTGATGCTTTTGATTTGAATCACATTCCCGAAGATCAGAATGTTCATGCAGATGCCTTAGCTGTGTCTGCTAGCGCTTTTAAAATTCCTAATCATATTGATGTACTCCATCATATTCAAGTCAAAATACAGGTCATCTATCCCAGATAATCTGAAACATTTGCAAATATTCGAAGATGATGAACAATTGAAATTTTTTTCTGCATTTAATAGATGATTTTTCATTTCTGCAAATTGATGATGATAGAACTGAAATAAGTGAAAACGTAGATGGAAACGACACTTCAAATTTTAAAGCCCAGATTGCTAATCACGCCATTATTCAATTATCTAGTAATTTTATTCCAAAGGGACTCATTCCTTTAGAAAAATTATTCGATCAAAATGATGTTTTCCAAAACCGGCGGTCCATTTCTTCAGAAGATGACGTGGAAGAGATTAACATTGGAACTAATGAAGATATCAAAAACATTAAAGTATGTGAATCTTTAGACACAGAAATCAAAGCTCAATATCTTAAGTTGCTGCAAAATTATAAGGACGTTTTTGCCTGGACTTACGCTAATTTAAAGACTTATGATACATCGTTAATACAACACAAGATCCCTCTAAAGCCAGAAGCAAAACCGTATCAACATACGCTTAGAAGGATAAATCCAACCCTTCTACCAACTGTATAAAGAGAGATTAAGAAAATGCTAGATGCTGAGATCATCCTCCCTCTTACATATTCTAATTGGGTTGCAAATCTAGTTCCTGTTAGAAATAAAAATGGAGAAATAAGACTCTACGTGGATTTTAGAAATTTGAACAAGGCATCATTAATAGATAATTATCCTTTGCCCAAAATGGACCAGTTACTTCAAATGGTTTCAAGAGCACAAAGACTTTCTATGCTTGATGGTTTTTCAGGCTATAATCAGGTAAATGTTGATACAGCAAACAGAGGGAAGACTGCTTTTACTACACCCTGGGGTACATTTATGTATGCTAGGATGCCGTTTGGCTTAACCAATGCTAGAGCGACATTTCAGCAAGCTATGGACATCTCTTTAATAGGTCAAGTAAATAAATTTGTGGTTATTTGTCTTGATGACATAATTGTTTTTCTAAGTCTGATCAGAAACATTTAAAGCACTTGATGAAGGTTTTTGACAGGTGTAGAAAATTTGGAATATCACTTAACCCAAAGAAGTCCTTATTCGTTGTCAAAGAAGGAAAATTGTTGGGCCATATAATTTGGAAGGACGGAGTAGTAATTGACCCCAAACAAGTATTTGTCATAGAAACATTGACCTTACCTAGAAATAGAAGGGAGATTCAATCTTTTTTAGGCAAGATTAATTTTCTAAGGTGATTTATTCCAACTTATGCAGAAATTGTAAAAGACATAACTGACATGCTCTGAAAGGACCATGAAGTTAAATGTGTTAGAAAATTATATATTACAGAGTAATGGAACACATAAAAAAATTGCAGAAATATAAACACAGAAAATGCATAAAACAAGAGAGACACAGATATACGTGGTTCACCTAGTTTGGGCTACATCCACCCCGAACAACCAGTCCTTCCTTTCTATTATCCAACAAAATGAATAGACACAACTTGCAGCAGATCTACTGTAATATCCTCTGTTTTCTCTCACAGTCTCACCTCTCTGTTTCTCGCTCAGAGAATACACATCTATTACATAGCCTCAAATAAAATGCCCTCATACAAAGAGAGGGGTTGCCTTCTAGGGAAAAAAACCCTAAACTAAACTTAAGTTCTACCGTCAGATCATCTGCCTAATGAACGGCCCAGATTGACTAGAAATTACTATATTTTACAAGGCAATTTTACATCTGTTTTTAGCTTCGGGAGCGCTGCCCCCGAAACCCCTGCTGGCCCCCTAACCCCCTAGCCGGGAGGGGGATCATCCCCCCAGAACCCCCGCGGGGGAGACAAGTCCCACCTGCCCCCCCCCC
>APFE031381905.1:0-11523 GCA_000404065.3 Pinus taeda | reverse complement strand
CCCCCCCCCCTGCGTGGGAGGGTGTACAAACTTCCTAAGGTATACATCTGGCTAAAACAAATTCCTCTAAACAATCATACTCCATACTCAACAAAATGGACTCCCTCTTCTAGGCATGCATTTGAACAAGTAAAAAGGGCCATCTCTGAAGCTCCCACCTTAGCCAGCCTCGATTATACTAAGCCATTTAGTATGTTCTCTTTTGCCTCTAAAACAACCCTTGCGGCTATTTTATCACAGAAAAATGAAGATTCCCATGACCAACCCATAGCCTTTTTCAGCAAGGTTATGAGAGATGCTAAGCTGAAGTATGACAATAATTGAGAAGCAAGCCTATGCCCTTATTTAAGCCCTGAAATCATTCATAATGTATGTCTTACACTCACCTATTACTACTTATGTCCCAAATAGTGTTGTGAAAATTGTCTTAACCCATCCAGATATCGATGGGAAAAGAGGTAGATGGATCACTCAAATTCTGGAGTTTGATCTAACTATCAAGACTACCAAGCTAGTAAAAGGTCAAGGATTAGCTAAGCTTCTAACTGAATCCAATTGCCAAGTACTTGGAATCAATTATGTTTTAGAAATACAAGGGAAGTATACACAAGAACCTTTTGTCCTTGCAGAAGGGGAGAATCCACAAGAACCTTCTCTTCATCCTAGAGGGGAGAATCCACAAGAACCTCCACTTTCAGAGCAGATCACTCCTATACACATTGATAAAAAAATATTTGTTGTCAAACTGGTATCAAGATATTGTAAATTTCTTTATCAATTTTGAGGGTCCAGCATCGTCCTCCAAAACCGTTGTAAAACTCTAAGTTAAAATCAGTCAAGTACTGCATTATTAATGCAAATTTATACTAGAAAGATCCACTCAACATTTTGTTATTATGTTTAACAGAATCAGAAACTGAAGGAATCATTGATTAGTTTCATACAGGATTTTGTGGGGGACATTATGCTTGGAGAGCAACAACGTACAACATTTTGAGGGGAGGATTTTACTAGCCCACATTGTTCTTACAAGTAGGGGAAAAGGTCAGAGGTTGTGTTCCATGCCAAATCTTTGCTAATAAATAGAAATTAGCAGCTCTTCAACTTGTTCCATCAATAGTTTCAACACCTTTTTCTCAATGGGAATTAGATTTTATTGGAGAAATTCACCCCACTTCAAGTAATCAACATAGATGGATTCTCACTGCAACAAACTACTTCACTAAATGGGTGGAAGTAATTCCAGTCAGAAATGCTACTGATGCAGTAGTAATTAAGTTTATTGAGGAGAATATCTTATCTAGATTTGGTTGCCCAAATCAGATTGTCACTGATAATGCAACAACCTTTTCTAGTGTTAAATTGATTGACTTTTGCCAGAAATATCAGATTCTGTTACATCATTCAAATCCATATTACCCTCAGGGTAATGGCGTTGCAGAATCATCAAATAAGAGTCTGGTAAAGGTAATCAAAAAGACTTTGGCTGATCATAAGAAGAGTTGGGATTCAATTTGATTTATGCAGTATGGGCAAACAGGATTACTCCAAAGAGATCAACAGGTTAATCTCCATTTCAATTAGTGTATGGTAAAGATGCAATATTCTCTACCAATTTGGCCTTCCCTGTTTTAAAATTCCTACAGGATGCAACAGATGAACCTGATGATTTTTCTAGAAGAATAAATCAAATTATTAAGCTTAATGAGAACGAAGATGAAGTTCAATATAAATCGAAGAAATATCAAAATAAGATGAAGACCTGTTTGATAGGAGAGCCAAGGAAAGGGATTTTAAGGAAGGTGATCCAGTTCTCAGATGGGATGCCAGGAGAGAAGAGAAAGGAAAGCATGGAAAATTTGACAATCTATGGTTTGGACCTTTAGCAATTGCTGAAGTGAAGGGTAACAACACTTTTGTGCTACAAAATCTTGAGGGGCTATATTCCATTTATCCTGTAAATGGAAGGTTTCTCAAACATTACATTCAATACTAAGAAGTTGAAATAGTTTTCATTGTAAATATTCCAGTTTTCTTTCACTTTCCAAGATGTCAGTGTGATTTTTTACAAGAAGGACTCCATAGCCTGAGGAGAAGGCACACGGATCTACAGGTTCTCTACATTCTATAGGAGAAAGCAGTCCCCAGATAGAGCCAATGTTGTAACATTTTTTTTGGTTTTGATAAGGTAGAATAAAATAGTCAAAAAATATAGAATATTTAAAAAAATGTTAAGTTAGGATATTGACATAACAATAGTGAATAAAATGTTAGTTTAAAAAATATCTTCATAATAATGTCCATATCAAAGAAAATGTTAGGGTAGTTGCTCTAAAAATCAAGGCAAAAAGAAAATGTTAGGTTAGAAAGAAAATAAAACAAATAAACTCTGAAAGTGAGCAAGTCTAAATGCCACTACCTTTTTTTGCAAAATAATGATTGTGCGTAGCTTGTCTAAATGCCACAACCCATGACAGTCAAACAATTTAATCTTGACTACTTAATGCTTTAAATTTGATGTTATAGTTAGTGAATAAAGATCTAGCCAAACTGTTTAATCTTGGCAAATCAGTAGTTAGGTAGAGAGCAATAAGGTGTTCATCAGTTTAATCTGAGCCCTTGGATTGATATAAGGGTAGATTTAGATAGTTTGCTTTTGTTAAATATGAACAAAGGAAAATGTTTTGCTAGCTTAAATGCACCTATTAAGTGAAGAAAAATGATAGGATAAGAAAAGGGTAAGTAGAGAAAGGTTGCAACGGTTTGATTATTGATTGGACAAAATGTACATTTATCATGTTTTTTGTGTCCATGACCCAATTACACAAAGAAAATGAAGGTGTACAGCATCAATAATTAACCTCCCTCATCCTTATTCATTCATATATTTACTAATTTTCCTTTCATACATTCATATTCATTCATTTCCATAAAAATCCCTTTTCCTAAAGTCAAAACACTTTTTACCTAGGAAAAGTAAAAATTCCATGTAAAATCCCTTTTTACAAAGAAACCCATAAAAATATCTTTACCCTAAGTATAAATGCTTATATAAAAAGTCAAATCGTTCATTAAAAAGCATTATACCTAGTCACATTTCCCTTTTTCACTCATATTTCATTTTAATACTAATTTATGTATTAAACTCTTAAAACTCCCCTTTCCCGTATACATTAGCTCCTTTAATATAATAACCTGAAACCCTTAGTTTTATAATAAAACTATGATATATAATATATCGCATCGGTGGGTCGCAAACTTTATAATATGCAAGCATTACTCCCCGCATTGCGAAACTCCAATTGCGATATGCGATGGGAAGCCCAAACCCGACGCTATATATATCGCAATATAATCCCATATTGCATCTGCCCCCATCGCAAGTCCCAGCTATAACATATATCCTTCACCATTGTGATATGTGATGTGCGATGAGAATCCAGATCCGACCAAATATATATTACAGTTCACCACCATATCGCATCCACCTCATCGCAAACTCCATCCGACATATATAGCTCCCACCACTGCGATTGCCGATAATCGATGGGAATTTGTACCCGACCAAATATATATCATATTTCATAGCCATATTGCACCCAACCCCTATCACATTCCTTTGCGATGGGCCTACCCCCACCTAACTCTGATTGCGATATGCGATATTATCCCGGACCCGATGCCATTATCCGCCCGCATTTATAAATTTTCAAGTCCGGCATATTCGTTTTTGCAAAGAATTTCTTTGTTAAATCATTTTTTATGAATTAAGCGAAGACATAACTAAACCTTTGTTTAACCATAAAAACACCGCTAATCTGTGTTTTTAAACCATAATGAAGCCATTCCTGCCATAATTAATCCCTATGTACTCTTTCTTTCGCTCCACCACTATTCACCTTTGCTCGATAGTTTAAAAGTTAACTGTTTTTCCATTAAAACACATAAAAAGCCATTTTTGCTCTGTTTTGACTATTTATATAGCATAAGCCTCTATGACCCATAAACCATGGTTTCACCCTCCGATATGTCCCAGGCTCCTTCCGATAAGCCTTCCGAAGCCAATGAAGACCTTCTCTGCCACCTGAGTTTTTCTTAATAATTTATGTGTTTTGCAGGTAAAGGTTTTTGTTCCAGGCTTACAAAGAAAAAGCCTGTGTAAAGTTGGAAGACACAATATGAAGATTTACTATTGAAAAACACAGTAAAACCTGAAATGCACAGTAAAATCTACTCAGTAGGGTCAAAAGTGAGTTACAAAGTTTAAAGAAGTCATATGAAAGATAAAAATGAAGAAAACAGCCAGCGTAGAGGATAAAAACAACAAAGTAGCATAAATCGAAAAATATCAAACAAATGAAGCCAGCACAACCTGAAAAAAGGGGACAACGAGAAGTAATTCAAGAGTTGCCCCTATCTTCTTGCATGAAGATCTTTTCCTTTCCTTGAATAAATCTTAAATAGTTTTAAGATATTTTTAGTTTTATTCTTGTATAAATAACTCCCTTCTCGAGATGTTATGGGTTCGGAGTTGAAGATCATAGTTCATTGCTTGTAAAGTCTTGACTGTTAGTTCTACTTTGAACCTGGAAGTCACCTTTGAAGGAAGCTTTTGTAGATACTTGATGTACTCAATATTTCTGGGGCCTTAATACAAAACAGAGGATTCTGAATCTCGTTTTACACAGTTTGTGTTATCCTGTAAGTTTTTCCAGTTTTCAATCATCATGTTTTTCTTCACATGCTTATGACTTACAGAGATATCTAGGTAGGAACAATTTGTGTTTCAATTGATTCCTATAAGCTCATGAAGTGATCATCTATTAAGAGATTGGATTATGCAACTGTCTGTGTAGCTAATCCCCTCTAATCAATAAATCATCAACATCTTGTGCAAGCATTAAGTATAATGCCTTGAACCTAAGGAACATAGTTTAAAAGGTTTTCCAACTTATGATTGTTTTGTTTTACAGTCTGGAAACTGTGATAATCATATTTTTTGTTGTCTTCTACTCACCACTATTTTTTATCTATATCACTGTGTAATGCTCTATAGCAGTCCTTTGTTGAAGTATTATTATAACCCAAAGGATTAATTACTTCAATTCTACATCTGTCTTCCTTCATTGGTCTTCGAAAAAAAAACAAAAACCCCAAAACAATTATTTTAGATGCTCTGGCATTGGTAGCCTGACCTAACTAGTATCTCAGAGGACAACAGAAACTAATGATGGGAACACATACACCATATTCCCATGACAGTGTACACTGCAAATGAAGAGCTAAGGCAAGCTCTCATCGCCAGGAATCGTACCAGAGACAACCAAGAGAGGTATAAACAGTCTCAGTATTCTAAAGTTCATTTTTGATTACAAGCATGTTAATGATGAACAAAATAATGGCATAAACAAACTTGTACCTTTTATGGTTTATACATAAACCATGCGGTTTGTTGAGTGTTGCAAGAGAATGACAACAAGAAAGAGGATGAGGCGTGAAAGGACTTCTCCTCATCAGGGCAGGAAGAAAGTTAAGCAGGTCTGAAGGAAGAAGATTTTTTGCAGTCATTCAACATGGTGGGCATCAAAGAGCCACATGTTGGAGGCTCCATCCAAAGTAGTGTCTCAAGCATAAAGCGCTCGTGCAGAAACCAGTTGGTGAATATATTCAACAAGAAAATCTGCCACATTCCTCATGGTTCACTTTCTTGTGTAAGAGATGGTTTTACTAGATATGGTAGCTTGTCGTGGCTGCATTTTATAAATCATGTGTTGCGATTTAAATTGTAAAAGTGATCATGTGTTTTCTGTAACAACCCTTGTGAAAATTCCATGTAAAAATATATAAATAACATTGATAATGGGACACATATTCCAGGCTAAATGTTGGGCAGGACATCCTAGTGTGTGTTCATTTGGTTGTTTATGGCTAAGGAAATTGGCTAAGGCATTAAAGAGACAAGAAGGTATTCTGGCACAATTATTTATGAAAACAATGGAAATTAGGAGAAAAGGAAGGCGAAAGGTCAGAGGTTGCATGTGAGGGGGAAATTGAAGGAAAATAATGGAAAATGATGAAAATAGAGGTCTCATTAATAAAAAGGCTTATGAGGATCAGTTGGCAAGACTTGGTCTGTTTAGCTTTGGAGCTCTCTCATTATTCTCTCTCTCTCTCGCATACTCTTGGACACTTAGAGTTTTTTTGGAGCACTTTGGCATTGGAGCAAGAAAGGAAAAGAAGGCAAGAGGAAGCAAAGATCAAGCAGGGAAAGGCAGGATCAAGCAGTTGCAACATGCTTCATTGTAGGTATCAACTTGCATGTGTATTTTCCTTTCTAGATTTGGCATGCATGGGAATGCATGTGTTCCTTTTCTACCATGGCATGGGTTTTGCCAGGTTGGACAGTATTTTCAGGCTAGCCTTGCCATTTCCTGATAGCTTTGATGAGATGGGTTCTCTCATGCATTTTGTGGTGGATGGACAGATTAGATTTGAAGCTGAGTGGGGTGGATCTTTGAATTGATAAACACATGTTGGTAGTGGTCCCTGAACTAGACTGAGGATGCATGAAGCCACTGGCCTAGTAACCCCTGAACCAAACTGTGGGTTGCGGTAAAGCCAGATTGTGTGCCTCGGTGGGCCTAGGAATCCTTGTCGGTCAATGGCGAGATATACGGTAAAGCCAAGAGGTGGATTTTCTCTCCGTTGGGCTCGGTTATTCTAGGATGGAATGCACGGTAAAGCCTAGAGAGTATGTCTCGGTGTAGGGCCTAGTGATCCCTGGATCAGACTGCGGATGCACAGTAAAGCCTGAGAGACTAGGAGGCACTCAAATTCCTCATGGTGTAGGTGGAGAACTCCGGTGGCATCCACATTGATTAGTGTTTTTGATGTGTTCTATGAGTCCCACATTCATGCTTGGTATATGGCATGGGGGTGATTGGCTGAAGAGAAACTTGGCTCATCCAATCTATGGTCGGGTAGAATGTGGTAGTCCCATCATCGGTTGGTTTATTGCATTTATTAATGAGAAATTCATTCCCTTGATTTTCATGTGCAACTGTATTGATGTATATATGGATTTTGATGGCTGGTATGTCCATTGTATTTCTATTCCTATTATGCTGGTTATATGTACATTTTATGGCAACAACTATGTTTGGCTCTCAACATGTTTTTACTTGTGTTTGAATGGATATTGTATTTTTGACCTAATAAGTGTTAAGGCAACAAAAGACATGAGGGAACAACGGTTCATATCGATCCTGAGATAAGTATGAGATCCCTACTCTTAATTATGTTATTTACACCTATAGGTTACACCTTGATGATATGTTTGACAAAATGCCTATCATGGCTAGTAGGGGTCTGGTTATGATCTTGTTCATATTATTGCTTTTTCATCCTTATTTCCTTATATCCTTACCAATTCTAAATGATCATTCCATTCTGGCAATGTCTCGGGCTCTAGGCCGAAAAAGGTGGCTCAAATCCCGGAATCCTAGCATTAGTTATGAGAATAACTCACCTAGGTAGTGTCTGGGGAGCGTTATAAAGCACGTTCCTAGTGTCTGGGGAGTGTTAGTCCTAAAACTAACTCACCTGGGCAGTGTCTAGGGAGCGTTACCCTGCCCTAAGTTTCTTAAATGGCAGTAGGACCCAGGGACAGGCAGTCTAAGTGGTTTACTTGTCTCCTAAAGGTTATTTGGGTGATGTTGGATGACTATATGTGATGTTTCGTCGATTCCATTTCCTTAAAGTCACCAAGGAGGTTGAATCTTATCATAGTGGCCTCTCGTTGCATGTTTACCTCGGCTGGCCGATTGCTTGGATAGATGTGGGAAGAGGGTGTTACAGAGTAGTATCAGAGCATGGTTCAACTCTCGGACTAGATGGGTTGAAGGTGTTGGTCATGCATGCATGTCAGTTGCATGTGTATCTTTTATACTTGCATTTCATGTACTTGTTGCATTTGATTGATGATGGATTAGGGTTGTTAATATCGGTGAAAGCTTATTTCAAATTAATAGACATGATATCTTGATGTTTGGGACATGTGACTGACTTCATATGAATTATATGTTGCTTACATGTTAATTTCATGATACTTACTTACATCCTTGTATGTTAGGTTAAATTTTTGACTATTTTGATTACATGCATCAGTCTTGTAGGTTGATTATAAGAACTGATTGATTATATTCGACTACATGTGGTTATGCGTATTGGTAGTTGGTTTGGCATTGCTTATGCATATTGTTGGTTGCATGTGGCAATGTGTACAGTGGAGTAATGGTTGTTGTCATGCACGAGGTCATGGTTTGTGTAGTTGATATGGTCATGCATTGATGACTGGACTTTAGCTGGAATGATGTGTATATGGTTTGGTACTCATTTTTTATGTGTGTATATGCAGTTGTTATGCGTGTATGGTCTTGGTTATGATTATGCATGTACAGTAGGTCAAATATGCCTTGTGAAGTTATTGTATGCAATTTAGGTCATCATAGTGCTATTGGATGTTATGATGCTAATATTTTGGCTGAGATAGAGGAGGAGATGCAGATCATTATAATGGGATTGCGACATTGGACTTTGGGATAAGAGAAAATCGTGATACATGTATTGAATGTTTGGCATGCAGGTATGTAGATTAAGGATTGTTATATGCATTAGGGTTATATACATTAGGTTTACAGACATGTCTTTTGATGTTATGGTTACATTTATGATAAATGTTAGATGATTAGTGTAGTTATATGCACATGTGTCAGATAGTCAAGAATGATAGTAGCTTGTAGTTGTATGCATTACTATTGTTGTTTTATATTAGATAACCTCATGATTATGTTATATGATGTTGATGAGTATGTTATAGGTTAACTTGTTGATTGTTATATGACAGTTAACTTGACGATTCAGTTTTATGTTGTTGATGAGCATGATACATATCTTATTGTTGGTATATGTTATTAACTTGATTATTAGGGTTATTTCATTGAGATATTGATGTTATAATTTGGATTGGTCATATGCGTGATGGTTATGTTCATTGCATTGGAGATCTTGATGTTATATATATTGCGTTAACCTGGTTTAACCTATGCAGATGGTTATGGATGTGATACTTAGGTATGAGCTAACATATTTGTGATATGGTGTCATACTAATCTAGATTGATCATACATATGTGATTGTTATGCAACAACGACAAATTCTTATGAGTTTATGATGTAAACATATTAATTATTTACTGATTGGATATAATGATCTTACTTGTGTTTGAACTGATATGTTGTGAATTTATATTATGCTAATATGGATTGATTGTGCAGACAAGATAGTCTTCCCTGAGATACATTAAGGTATGAGCTTGCTTATGTCATATATTTGGTGCTTGGTTGTTTGATTATGTCATCTAGTGAATTTATTTAACATGGTATGTTGCAAGTTGGTTGAAAGTTTGATGAGTTTCATAATATGGTTATGTGTTCAATTGGTCCTATTTTAAGATGATTTTACTAACACATACGTGTTGAGACAGTGGATATGTACTTGAGTATAGTAGGTGATAGTTGTAGCATTATGTCTAATGACAATGGATTATGAAATGATTGTTTGTAAAAGTTGATTTCAAACTGATACATATGATTGTCTTGATGTTTGGAACATGTAGTTGACATGTGTGAGAAGTTGCAAGAAACATGTCAATATTATCTTGACAAGGTAGTAGTTGATGTGTTTATATAACTAACAGTCAGGTGACGTGACAATATATAGTAAGACTCAATTGCAACAAAGCAAAAACGTAAAAGGAAGGAGTTGGACAAGAATTCCTTTGGCTATGTTTGGAAACCCTAATTCCAAACGAATGAGTGCTTTGCATACGAGAAGTCTTCTTAAAATTAATCTTGTTTGACATTATGTGGATATGTGTTATAGTCATGAACATGCGCTTGAAAGGTATATTAGCCAGTCTCTAGTTGCAGATGGATCTATTAAAGGATTGGAGTCCCTTGAGAGATGGTGTGGATGTGTTCAGTTGTAAACAATGTGCTTGGCACAAAAAGATGAGGTAATTGGTGTAGTGTTATGTTTATTTATGCACTAACGGTTATGTGTTAATGAAAGCATGATGCAGGGAGTTCCATGGCAAGAGAGGTTGTCGTGAAACCTTGAAGAAGGCTCGGGTTGAGCTTTCCCTGGGAACCATGGGGATTGAGTCAGGGTGTTTGTTGTTAGCCTTGTGCTTTTTGTCTTTTATGAATTGTTTAACTTTATTTGCGGCTTTGTTTATGTCTAGTGTATGGCCATACCACTTTGTTTGTGGAGTCATGTTGTTATTGGTTTTTATGGTCTTCTTATTGTCTATTTCTTGTATAGCCTTTTATGTTTTGAGTCCGGGGAATTGGTTGGGAAAGAGGAAAGTTAATGTAGCTTGAGGAGAGTTAAGTGGTACTAGATAGGTGATGTAAGACTCGGATGAAGCTCTTTGCATGAGTGAGCACAGCGGAAGGTAATACTATGACAACTGGTTGGATTGGTTGGGTCCATTGTGGTAAATAGATGGTGGCAGTACAAACATGAGAAATGTAACTAAAAGGTAAAGTAAATGGATCAGAGGTGTCATATGCTTTGGCTATGATGAGAACTATTGTTCTCAATGTTGCGCACGTGTTGCATGAATAAAGGAAGTTCTCTTAACCTTGACCTTGGTATTTAGTAATTATGCTATGATCATTAGTATGTTGATGTTTATGCATGTATGTGTGTATGTATGTCATTGTCTGACAGGATGATGATTGTTCTATGCTAATGTTTATGTATATGTATGTATGTGTCTATGTATCTATGTTACTGTCTGATAGGGTTGTCAGAGATCATTCTTGTGGAGGAATGATTTATTATGCAAGTGAATGGCATGATGAGGTTCCTGGTCTTACAAGGAATCAATTGGGAAGAGTAGTCATGAAAAATATACGAGGTCAGTATCATGTGGATATGATTTGGTATTGTATACTTGTATTATGCCTATGTTTATGTTATGACAAGTAATGTTGAAGGATACATCAACAAAGTGAAAGTAGTGTGGTATGTGGCATGTTAGGATAATCATGGATAAGACACTGGAAACAAGGTTTCTTGGTAGAGGTAGTGTGGTTTCGAATGTGTGGCATTACTGTTGCACATATAATGTATATGTTGTACATGTTGCATCTATGATGTGTGCACTTGTGGTGTTGTGTATACATAGCATGTGTACATGTTATTCATGCAATGTTGTGTACAAGATGGTACAAATAGGGTTGTGCGAATTTTGCATATGGGGTGTTGTATACATATTGTACTGTCTTCGTGACATATATGCGGCTGTTGGGTTGTGTTATATTCTTTCCACATAGTTAACAGGGGGTTTGAGGGGTACCCGTAACCCCACTTTATGAGGTACGGGGCAGCGCCCCGGAAAATTTTGGTTTTGGACCCTATGTTAGGTTGGGGGGACCCACCTATGGTTTTGTGCAT